>PITA01002447.1:0-105299 GCA_004023965.1 Spilogale gracilis
GGATCGCTTTCCCCTAGCTGCCCTTAAGACATATTCTTTGGTTTTATGATTCAAGAATTTTACTATTAGGTGCCTGGAAGTTTTTCTGGCCTCATTGATCTTGGGGGGTGTCCTCTCTACTTCTAGGACATGAACATTTGTTTCATTCCTCAGATTTGGGAAATTTTCATCCATGATTTGTTCAACAATATTTTCTAGGATTCTCTCTCTCTCTCAATTCCTTCAGGGATTCCAATAATTCTGATATTGGAGCGTTCCATGGCATCATTCATTTCCCTTATTCTGTTTTCTTGGGATTTTAGTTGTTTGATCCAAGACTTCTCTTGCTCCTCCATCTTATTCCATGTGTCTTCTAAATCACTGATACGATCTTCAGCTTCACTTACTCTGGATGTTAGCATATTTAAATTAGATTGCATCTCATCTAAAGCCTTTCTAACCTCATGTTTCACTTCTGTTACTATGGCTTCCACTTTGAGACTAATGTTCTTTTCTAAATTGACTATTGCTTGGACTATTGCTGCCCTCAATTCCATATCTGTCATATTGTTTATGTTCATTTCCAGTAGTTCTGTGACCGAGGTTGCAGTCTCAGGGTTCTTCCTCTGTTGGGTGTTCCTTCTCCGAGTCATTGTGGTGAGGAGTGGTTGAGGGAGTGTATGGCTAGATATATTAGCCACTATCTAGGTGGATTGGTCGTTGGAAGGTTTGGAGCAACCAGAGTTCACCAAAAAAGGGAGGAAAAAGAAAAAAGAAAACGGAAGAGAGGAAGCAAGAAAAGACACCCCTGCCAGAGCGGGGCCCATTGATAGGATTTATATGGTACAAAACTGTTACAGGGTAAAGAAAAGGGTTATCAAGGGTAAATGAAGTGATCAAAAAGCGAAGCCCAACCTATATTACCCCCAAGACCAGTATTTATATAATATACAAGCAAAGACAATTATACCGACACAGTGACAAACTAGAGTGGGAAGGTGAGGGCAGACACTCCTTGTGGGCAAGGAATGCGTTTCAGACGCTCCCGAGTTTCTCTTGTTGTCATTGTTGGAGGAGCCCACTTTCAAAAGATTTAGGGGGAGTAGAACCGATTGTATATAGGGGTAGTATTGAATAGGGATGTTGGATTGACTTGAAGCTTGTATCTACATGTACATGTAAAAGAGAGAATAAAGTAAAGAGGAGAGAAGAAAGGGAAAAACAGTGGGAGCGAATAGGGAAACAAGATGCAACAACAAAAGCAGAAATACAGGGGTGTGTTTGAAAAAATTTCAGGGCAAAAAAGAGAAAAAAATAAAAAATAAATAAAAAGAGTAAAAAAATAAAAGAAATAAAAAATGTTATGGGGTGTTGTATTGGGTATCACGTTGTGGTAAGAAAGGGGCTAAAAATTGAAAGAAGAAAAATCGTGAAAATGTATTTTTAAGCTTAAAGTGGATGCTTTAAAAGTAAAAATAGAAAAAAGTTTAAAAAAGTAAATGAAGTGGAAAACTGTGTCATTGAGTTGTAGGGCTTTTGGTACTTGTAGTCAGTGCCAGGAGTTTAATAAATTGCCTTTCCCCCGATTTGGGGTTTTGCATTGGAATGTTGTCCTCCTGAGCTTCTGGCTTGCTTTCTGGTGGCGGGGAGTGCCGTTCTGTTTCAGTCCATCGGAGCAAGATGTCTGTGCCCAGACCTCCCTCCCAGAGCGAGCCTCTACACAGGGAGGGGCTCTTTCCAGCCTCCCGTTTGGCAGTCTGTCACAGCCGGGCTGGTGCAGACGTTGTATTGATTTCTGCCCCCGCCCCCGCTTGTCGTTTCACTCCCGCACCTCAAAGCCACAACTCCTTTTGGATCGTGCGACTCTGTCTGAGCCCTGGGACGTGCGGTCTCTCCGGTCCCACGCAAGTCTGTAAAAATGCCTTCCCTGGGGGGGGTCTGCGCGCGGCCCACAGGGTGGAGAGAAACGGGAGAGAAGGGCAGCGGTGTAAAAACAGAATCCACGCCCGCTGCTCTCGGGGCAGCTGCAGCGGCTCCAGTGGGGATGGCACCGCGCGGGCCCGCGGAGGCGCGTGTGCGCGCGCCGGACGGGCGCGGCTTGGCACGCGCGAGGGGGTGGGGCTGCGGGGCGGCGCAGTGCATGCACGGGGGCCCCGGGCAGCAGGACAAGAACAAAAAGTTTTTAAAAAGTCTCCTTGCCTTGCCCCGGGCTTAGCTGTGTTTAGCTTCTTTCTAGCCCCGATTCAGGCCGTAATCTGCTGTTATTCCTCACTCACAGAGCACTTTCGTTTTGGGGTATTTGTTTTCAGTGGTTCAGCTCTGCGGGCTTCCTCCCCCACTCCCCTGTCTCTGGGGGCAAGCCTCCAGACCCTCTTATTTGTTTCTACCTTTTTGCCGATGGTCCTTGTCTCCCGTGGTGATCCAGAAGTGGGAAATGTCACATTTCAGGCTGGTTTCATGGGTGTTCACAGTGGTCCTGTAGTGGTTTTTTTTGCTGGAATTCAGGTCTCTTCAGGGAACTCCCCGAAATGTGGTCACCTGGCCTTCCGCCATCTTGACCCCTTCACACTTCTACCTTCTTATTTCACTTCTAAAGAGTCCAGGCTCAGGGGAGTCACATAGGTCAACGGTCCCCCCAGTTTGATAGCATTTTTAATATCACTAGTCACCAGAAATGCTGAGTGTACATGTTTATGTTATTGTTAAAATATTATATTAAAATAGTCTCAAAATCAGTTGATTGTGTTATCAGTGCTTTCTACTGTGTAACTCAAAAAAACCCAGCAAACTGGTTTAAGGAAGATCATTTGAAAAATGATCTTCATTAAAGCTCATAAATGCCTTTTTCATTTAACATGCTTTCATTTCTGTAAGAGAATGGTTATGACAAAGTTTTCTATTATTTCTATTACAGGACACTGGGAAATATAATGAAGGCATATATATATATATATATATATATATATATATATATATATATATATATATATATATTTTCCAATTTTTTTAAAGATTTTATTTATTTGACAGAGAGAAACACAGCCAGAGAGGGAACACAAGCACGGGGAGCGAGAGAGGGAGAAGCAGGCTTCCCTCTGAGCAGGGAGCCCGATGTAGGGCTCGATCCCAGGTCTCCAGGATCATAACCTGAGCCGGAGGCAGTCGCTTAACCAACTGAGCCACCCAGGCGCCCCTGAAGGCATATATATTTAAAACAATAAATTATATGCTGTTTTTTAGAGCTCTTGCTTTTGGATATTTAAAATTAAATGAGCTCTTCCAAGTTAAATTCTGCATTGGTCAATTAAAAGTGAAACGTTTCTCGACTTCTCTTTAAGGCATAGTCAAAGCCCGTGGCTTCCTTTGGTTGTCATGTGTGAGAAAGTGAAAGACATTAGTTGTGAGAAACACATGTCTATATCCGCTGACTAGAAAAGCAGAATGCAATCTGGATGAGTTGCAGAGAGAAGATAAGGCGAGGCCATAAACATGTGTTAGCTCTCTCCCCCCCCCCCACTCTTGGCAGATTTGTTTTGATTTGATGTTTTTAAAATTCAGGAACTAAACATGTTAGAACCTCAGCCAGACTAAATAACGTTACAGATAAAAATAATGTTAATGGATTTTCAGTCCTCTGAGAGATATTTCAAAGAAGTTACTGATCTTTCATTTAACAAAAGCTAAACCCTAAAATCCCAATAATGCTTTATATGTAGTTCTATGTATTTTTTAAATGGCACTACATAAATTATCCTGTTTTACTGTTCCAGCATCAGCATAATGTAGGCATGGGTCAGCCCGGTTTGACAGAAGAGGGAATTCAAGTTCCAAAGTATATTGCGATTTACTAGCCTCTCCATGGTTAATCTCCAAAGCACTGGAAGAAGAATGGAGGGCTGCATCCTACAGAATACTGCACTGTTTTTTCTACCCTTTTGCCTCCCTTTAAACAATGTTAGAGGCATCAAAACTATCTGAATTGAGAAAAGTTTGGTAATCGTTTTAAATCTATAATTACTATGGTATAAATGGCCACTGTGAGATCTTATTGCAGACCGGCCTCTGGCTGAGCACTCTACATGCTTGGTTTCATATCCTATTCAATGTCTCTCCAAAAAGGACTCTCTCTAATGTACAGATGGGGGATGTTTTAGGCAGTTGCTGAGTGGGCCAACTGTGAATGTCTCTGGCTTTAGTCATCTCGGAGGAAACTGTGAGCATGAAATATCAATCACATATAAATAAATTCATAATTTTACAGGCTTAGTTGTCTACAGACAAATCTTGGAGGTTCTTGTGTGAGGGCACATGAACTAAATCCACTGCCATCCTTCAATTTGGGAAGGAAGTATCAAGATGCTATTTTCAAGTGTCGATATGGTGGTCTACCACACCGAAGGTGAGTACCTATGCATAGCCAGTTAGGAGCCCCTCTTCAGCTTTAAGGGAAATAGAGTCTGACATTTGCATACTCACAAACCCCTGCACATCCCTGGGTTAATGCTACTCAGGAAGTAGGTAGACAGAAAGTTAATAGAGGTTAACTGGCAAGGAAAAACTATGAAAGTCTGAATAAATCTTAGTCTCAGGACAGCATCCCCCACGAGTTGAAAACAAGACTAATTTATTATAGTCTTATCACCTCGACATGGTAGGTGGCCCCTGAGCATCAATTAGAAGAAAGTGTTATTAGTTTTATTTACCCAGAGTGATTTTATCCTATTAACAATGGAGTTTATGGAATGAACATTCCATTTATGTGGTATTCACTGTTATTAGAAAAGCTCCGGGTTTATCAATTCTTGCATGAGGATGGAAGCTCAGCTAGAATCTTTAATGTATGGCGGCTTTTAGAACCCCAAATGGCAAGAGAATTAGTTTAGCCTATAGTGTTATATGCCACCATTACTATGCAGGGGAGACATTTCCAAGATCGATACCTGACTGGTAACAGTTAATATCTTAAGTTAATATCTCAAGCAGCATTAACAATCCCATGGGCAACAACTCCCCTTTGCTGTACACTTGACACAAATTTTACATTTAGCAAATATTACTTAAATGTTTTGGATTTCCTGTTTGCTTTGGAATGACATGACCCACTTTGACATTACAAATTATCATTTCATTTGCTTCCTCTCAATGTCACTGATCACAGTCATCACCTATGTCAGCTTAAAACACGGCATTAGGGGCTGTCAAATTCAGTGTGTAATAGAGTAATGTTTATTAGTAAGACTTAAAACGATTTTTAAAAGTTTACCTCCTGAAGATTTATTTTCCCAGCCTGTCTTGACTTTTCAACTGATATCCTTTGGGTTTACGTACTACTTTCTAGAAGGCTTTGTGAGAATGAATATATGGTAGAGGAGATAACACGGAGCTTGGCATACAGCAAGGGCCCAATAAACATTTGCTGAATAAAATTCATTAAATGGTATCCCTCTTTTTTTAAAAAAAGTTTTTATTTATTTATTTGACAGAGAGCAACACAGCTAGAGAGGGAACACAAGCATGGGGAGTGATAGAGGGAGAAGCAATCTCCCTGCCTAGCCCCATGCGGGGCTCAGATCCCAGGACTCCATGATCCTGACCTGAGCCGAAGGCAGATGCTTAACAACTGAACCACCCAGGTGCCCCTAAATGGCATCCCTCTTAAGCTTATTAGTTTGGGTTAAGTCCAAAGTTCATATATCCTTATGTTTATAGCAGAATTATTTACCATAGCCAAGATATGGAAGTAGGGCAATTGTTCATCGATAGATGAATGGATAAAGGAGATGTGGTATGCATGTGTGTGGGTATATATGTACATACACACAATAGACTATTATTCAGTCATAAAAAAGAATAAAATCTTGCCATTTGCAATAACGTGGATGGCACTAGAGAGTATAATGGAAAGAGAAATAAGTCAGTCAGAGAAAGACATTACCATGTGATCTCATTCATATGTGGAATTTAAAAAACAAATGAGCAAAGGGGGTGGGGGGAGAGGCAGGCAAACCAAGAAACAGATTTTTTTTTTTAAGATTTTTATTTATTTATTTGACAGAGAGAAACACAGCCAGAGAGGGAACACAAGCAGGGGGAGTGAGAGAGGGAGAAGCAGGCTTCCTGCTGAGTGGGTAGCCCAATGAGAGCCTCAATCACGGGACTCCAGGATCATGACCTGAGCCAAAGGCAGACACTTAACGACTGAGCCACTCAGGCGCCCCCAAGAAACAGACTCTTAACTATAGAGAACAAACTGATGGTTACCAGAGGGAAAGGGGGTGGGAGAGATGGGTGAAACAAGTGATAGGGATTAAGGAATGCATTTGCAGTGAGCACTGGGTGATATACAGAAGAGCTGAATCACTATATTGTACACCTGAAGGTAATATTAACATTGTATGTTAACTATACTGGAATTCAAAAAAAAAAAAAAAACAGGATCACAAAGAAAAATCCAATGAGGATGGGACGCAAGGCAGAGAGATGTCAGTAAACTGCGGCAGGATAGAAAGCAGGAAATATGTAAGCACTCAGCGCTGCAAGCATCTACTAGAATCAAGCTTGAAAAATAGAGGAACCTAGACTGACTCTCTCCTCAAAGGTATTTGGTGGGGCGCCTGGGTGGCTCAGTTGGTTAAGCGACTATCTCCGGCTCAGGTCATGATCCCAGAGACCCGGGATCGAGTCCCGACCCGGGATCGAGTCCCACATCCGGCTCCCTGCTCGGCGGGAAGCCTGCTTCTCCCTCTCTCACTCCCCCTGCTTGTGTGCCCTCTTTAGCTGTGTTTCTCTCTGTCAAATAAAATTTTTTTTTTTTTTTAAAAAAGGTATTTGGTGCTAGGATGTGGCAATCTGTAAAGTGTTTAGTAAATGTTTTGGGGGTAACAGAAGGCAAAATTCATGTACAGCAGAGTTTTGCACATATGTGTGCAGTCGTACTGATGTTGTAATATAGGTGATTATTGCAGAAAGCAAGAATTAAAAAACAAGCCAAAGACTCAGCAGGAAAGAAGGTTCCTTCTGTAAAGGAAAACTAGGAAGGAGATAAATGGGTCAAATAGTCTCTCAGTGAAAAAGAAAACAAAAGGTGTGCAGTGAGAAAAGGCAATCAACAGTTTCCTTTTTCTCCTGAGGTTTCAGGTGTTCATCATGTGAGAAGCATTTGCCAGCCATGATATGGAGCACTCTCATGCCCTCTCTCATTTAATCCTAGCAACACTTAAGAATTTACATCTGCTCTCACCTGCATTCCAAAGATGAGAAAACCAGAGCATTGCAGTCACACAGCTAATAAGGAACACAGCTGGGATGCTAGTTTTCAGAGGCTGAACACAGAGCAGAGGACAATACTTGTGTGTCTAAGTAAGTTCTGGTCATCGTGATTCTGCATCCAGTGCAAGTATGCAACACAGACCCTTGAGCTTCAAATGACTTTAGCTCTGAGGCACAGAGACACTCTATATTATTAGCACCAACAACTCAGGGAGGCAAAAGGTTTTGAAAAGATGGTCATTTGGAGAAGCCAAGGTCATTGGGAGAATTTTAGCTTTCATATATTAGTACTGTCTTCCCATTGGTTATATATTTTCTGATAATTAAACATTTCAAATGTACCTCTAAAAGTGTTCATTGGGAGTTGTGGTAGCTAGTCGATGGGAAAACCAGATTTGCCTTCTGAGAAATAAGTATCAGAATAAACAACAATGAGTTTGTGCTGGGTTGGGTAGTTATGAAGTTCTTTTTGTTTTTCTTTCTATAACGTGGTTAACTTTCAAAACAAAAAGGAGAAAAGAAAGTATCAGATATAGGTCTAAATAGAACCATCAGCACTGGCGACAGCCACATCATAACAGGTTACCAGATTTGTTCCCAGCTAAAAGTAGGGAGAAGGGATTATCACTCCACAGGAAATGAGTTTGTGAGCAGCTGCTCTCTGTTACCATGGCAACCCATAGAGCCTGACTTCCTGAAATGCAGCACCAAATCAAATCTACCAAATCCATGCTAAAGAAATGTCTTCTCTCTCTCAAATGTCCTTGTAACAGAATCACAGTCAACAGCCTGTTCTCTCTGGAAGACATGTGACTCAACCCTCTGATTAAGCTGAGGACAACGAGAAGCGTGAGGTGAGACATGCTTTTGATTGAGTGAGCTCAGTGACGATGGGGCTGTGGAGCCTTGAACATTATCTTGGCCCAGCCCTGACCATCTGTGTGACCTTGAACAAGTTACCTAACTTCTCTGACCTTCGTTTCCTTCCCTGTTACCTGTTGTCAGGAGGACTCAGGGCCACATTAGCATACAAAGTGCTTAGCTCTGTGCCAGGTCCCTAATGACTGTTTAATAAATAGGGCTGGTTAATAATTACGGAGTTTTATCATTTCTTCCATTTCTTTGATAAACTTGTATTAATTGTCAACTCTGTGCCAGGCACTGTTAGAAATACTGAGAATACAGCAGGAAAATAAAATAGATAAAATCTATGGTGCTTACATGCTGATGGGGACACACACAAGTAAGATTTTAAAATAATATATGTAGTATATTAAGAGGTGCCTGGGTGGCTCAGCTGATTGAGCATCTGACTCTTGATCTCAGCTCAGGTCTGGATCTCAGGGTCGTGAGTTCAAGCCCCATGCTGGAGGCTGAGCCTACTTAAAAAAAAAAAAAAAGAAAGAAAAAAGAAAAAAAATATGTAGTACATGAAATAGTGATAAATGCTAAAGAGAAAAAAAAATAAAGAGGGGGTATTAAGTGTCAGTATGGAGAGTTGGGTGGCCAGCGAAGGCTTCACTGAGATGGAACTTTTGGTCAAGACATGAAGGAAAGCGATCAAGGAGCCATGCAGGTATTAAACAGAACATTTTAGGTAAACAGCAAATGCAAAGGTCCTCAGTCAGGGGCTTGCCTCCCCCTCCCCCCCATTTGAGAAATACTAAGGAAACTACCTTGTTGAAATCAGACTGAAGAGGACAGGGAAGAAGTGGAGAGCTCTGTTCAGGGACAGGAATTCATACCAGAGAGGAGCTTGGACGATGTTGGTGAAGGTGGACATGATGGGCAGTGCTCAGATGCTGGATATTTTCTAAAGGGTATGCTAATGGAACAGCATAATCAAGAGATACTTAAAGACCAAGGCTCTAAGCTAGTTTGAATCCACTTCAAGGCTGGAAATAATGACCCACTCATGATAGGCACTTCAGAAATACTTAACATTCTCAGAGCCAGAAGATACCTTAAGGCTTGCTAATTAAGATATGCTGTTAACAGTTCTTGATTTTTCTTATAACCACTCTCTGGTTTTAGCCAAATTATACTCAACAAACGCCACAGGAAAGCACTACTTCTCTGGGTAGTCATTTCTATGCTTAAAGAGTCCTTACCATGCATATAACATGTATCTCTGTAGCATTAAAAAATAAATACAAATATGATGTGACCCTTTCACCTTTTCAACTTCCAAAGCTTTTTTTGTGTTTCTAGTCTGATATCGAACATAGTCTATATCACACCAATTACCATGATCTACCTATAGAAAGAAACTTTAAAGCTTCATTCAAAGCACTTATATAAATAAAGAGGGAAGCACTGAGGACAGAGGCCAATGGAAGTACCTCCATGGTGGATTTCTATCACAGCAATGCCAACCCATTTGTGAGCACAGAGTTAGTCAAGATAAATCAACCCTACATTTAGCCAATAGTTTTCCTATTTTCCCCCACAAGGAGGATAACAGGACTTTCCTAAGAGTTTTCAGAAATCCAGATATATATTCTTCATCTCATTACTTTTCTAAAAAAAAATTTGACTTCTAATTATTTAGTAAACATATCCTAGATTCTAGCAATTAGGGCTAAAAAAAAATTTAGTGAAATATTCTGGCATTAGAGTAATAAGCAAACAATTTTTTCCAACTTTTACAAAGTTATAATTTACATACACTCAAATTCACCCTTTTTATTGTATATCTCTATAAGTTTTGACAAACATACAGTGTGTAACTAAAACCAGAGTAAGGTATAGACCAGTTCCATCAAACCCAAAATTCTCTCAAACTCTTTTATATCCAAACTTTTCCAACACCCCACCTTTCTTTTGAATTAATCAAAAATTTTTAATGATTCCTTTTTACCTCCATTAGTGGATCATTTTTTCAGTGTTGATCTTAGAGTTTACAATATATACCTGTTATTAGAGTCTACCCTCAAATAATAGTTTATGGCTTTAAGTGCACTATAAACATCTTATTAACATTGTATTTTCAACTGTATCATTTATGCTATAGTTGTCATTCAACACTTACATACCTCTAAACACAATTCACTGCTACTATTTCTGCTTTAGAAAATCATTTATCTGTTCGGTAACTCAAAATAGTAACAAATTAGTTTATATTTAACTTTCATTTATTCCATTTGCAGCACTCCGCATGTCTGTTTCTCTTCATATTCAAGTTTCTGTCTGCACCATATTTCTTCTTCCTAAAGGGCTTCTTTTAAAGTACTGGTGCTTTTTTGTTTTGTTTTGTTTCTAAAGATTTTATTTATCTATTTGTCAGAGAGAGAGCATGCGCACAAGCAGGTGGAGGCCGATTCAGGTCTCCATTCCAGGGTCCTGGGATCATGGCCTGAGCCTAAGGCAGACACTTAACCAACTGAGCCATCCAGGTGCTACTGTTTATTATTTTTTATTTTATTGTGAATGGGATTGTTGTATTTCTTTTTCATATGATTCATTATTAGTATACAGAAATGCAACTGATTTCTACATGTTGATTTCATATCCTGCAACTTCACTGAAATCGTTGATTGGTTCCAACAGTTTTTTTTGGTTGAGTCTTTGGGATTTTCTATACACAAAACCATATCATCTTCAAATACTGACAATTTTATTCTTTCCTTTCTAATTTGGATGCCATTTATTTCTTTTTCTGGCCTAATTGCTCTGATTAGGACTTCCAGTACTATCTTGAATAAAAGTGGTGAGAGCGGCAGCTCTTGTATTGTTCCTGATCTTAGAGGAAAAGCCTTCAGTTTTTCTCCATTAAGTATGTCAGCTGTGGGTTTGTCATATATGGCCTTTGTTACGCTGAGGTACGTTCTTTCTTTACACAGTCCATCAAGGATTTTTATCATAAAAAGATGCTGTATTTTGTCAATTTTTTTTTAAAGATTTATTTATTTGACAGAGAGAAACACAGCTAGAGAGGGAACACAGGGAGTGAGAGAGGGAGAAGCAGGCCTCCCGCTGAGCAGGGAGCCCGACATGGGGACTCTAGGATCATGACCTGAGCCGAAGGCAGACACTTAATGACTGAGCAACCCAGCACCTCCGAATGCTTTTTCTGCATCTATTGTGATGATCATTTGAGTTTAATTTTTCATTCTATTAATGTGATGTATTATATTTATTGATTTGCTTTTGTTGAAATAGTTCTATATACCAGGAATAAATCCCTTGATCATAGTGTATAACCATTTTAATGTGTTCTCTTTTTTAACGATTTTATATTGATTGACTGATAGATTGATTGATTGATTTGAGAGAGAGAGAGAGAGAGAGAGAGAGAGAGAGCAAGCAGCGGTTGGGAGAGATTCTGCACTGAGCATGGAGCCTGACATAGGGCTCCATCTTACCACCCTGAGATCATGACCTGAGCTGAAATCAAGAGTCAGACACATAACCAACTGAGCCAGTCAGGCATCCCCATTATAATGTGTTCTTGAATGAAGTTTGCTAATTCTGTGTTTGGAATTTTTGCATTCATATTCATCAGGGATATTGGTCTATAGTTTTCTTTTCTTGTAGTGTCCTTATCTGGCTTTGATATCAGAATAATGCTGGCCTTGTAGAATACATTTGGGTGTGTTCCTTCTTCAATTTTTTGGAAGATTTTGAGTAGGATTGGTGTTATTTTTCTTTAAATGTTTGGTAGAATTCACCAGTGAAATTATCTGCTCCTGGTCTTTCCTGAGTTGGGCGGTTTTTGATTACTGATTCAATCTCTTTGTTATTGGTCCGTTCAGCTTTTCTTTCTTCCTGATTCAGTCTTGCTGGGTTGTATGTTTCTAGGAATTTATTAATATCTACTGGGTTATCCAATTTGTTGACATATATTTGTTTATAATAGTCTCCAATGATCCTTTTTATTTGAGCAATATCTCTTGTAATAGCTCCTCTTTCATTTCTGATTTTCCTTTTTTCTTATTTAGTCTAGCTAAATGTTTGTCAATTTTATCTTTTCAAAAAACCATGTCCTAGTTTTGTTGGTCTTTTCTGTTATTTTTCTGGTGTCTATTTCATTTCTTTCCATTCTGATCTTTGTTACTTCCTTCCTTCTGTTAACTTTGGGCTTAGTTGGCTCCTCTTTTTCTAGTTCTTTAAGGTATAAGGTTAAGTTGTTTATTTGAGTGTTTTTCAATTTTTCTGTATATATATGTGTTTATCGCTATAAACTTCCCTCTCAGAATTGCCTTTGCAGCATCCCATAGGTTTTGGTGTGTTGTGTTTCCATTTGTATTCATTTTGAGGTATTTTTTTTACTCCCTTTTTAATTTCTTCTTTGACCTACTGATTCTTCAGGAATGTGTTGTTTAGTTTGTATATACTTGTAAATTTTCTAGCTTTCCTCTTGTTGATTTCTATTTCCACAGTATTTGGGTCAGAAAAAATATTAGGTATGATTTCTATCTTCTTTTTTTTTTAAAAGATTTTATTTATTTATTTGACACAGAGAGAGGTCACAATCAGGCAGAGAGAGAGAGAGAAGGAAGGAGGCTCCTTGCTGAGCAGAGAGCCCTACACGGGCCTGGATCCCAGGACACTGAGATCATGACCTGAGCTGAAGGCAGAGGCTTTAACCCACTGAGCCACCCAGTTGCCCTGATTTCTATCTTCTTTAATTTGCTAAGACTTGTTTTAGCAGCCTGTCATATGATCTATCCCGGAGAATGTTTCATGTTCATTTGAGGAGAATGTGTATTCTGCTGCTCTTAGACAAAGTGTTCTAGAAATGTCTGTTAGGTCCATTTGGTCTAATGTATGGTTCAAGTCCCACATTACCCTGTTGATTTTCTGTCCGATGATCTGTCCATTGATGAAAACGGTACTGACATCCCCTACTATTATTGTATTGTTATCCATTTCTCTTTAGATATGTTAGTATTTGTTTAACATATTTATATAGGTACATATATATTATATATGTAATATAATAAGTTATGTCTATTAAAATAATTCCCATCCTCTTGTGTGTGGGTGAGACCTCTGAATATGATGGGATATAACTCCTATTATTAGGTTATATTTTATGGAGAGAGCAAAGATATTTTATAAATGTAATCAACTCCTTAATAAGTTGATTTTAAATTAATAAATAAGGAGATTATGGCCTGACTTAATCATGTAAGACCATTTAAACAGAATCTGTAGATCAGATACAGAAGAAGCTAGAGAAATTAAAAGTAGATGCATGCTGTCCTGTTAGCCTTGAAGAAGCAAACTCCCATTTCGTGGATAGGGTTACAGGGCAGGGAATGATAGCTGGCTGCTGAAAGATGAGGATCTCAGTCCAACAACTGCACAGAACTGAATTCTGCCAACAACTGTTGAGCATGGAAGAGGACTCTGAGCCTCAGATGAAATCATAACTCAGGATGGTACACTAATTTCAGCTTGGTGAGACCCTGATCAGGGAACAAAATTAACCTGGCCCATGGGAAATTGATATAACATATTTATATCGTTTTCAGACTCTAGGTTTGTCATAACTTATTATGCAGAACAATATAAAATCAATGTACACTCACAGACTGATTTAATTTATATGGGAGGAAGCATGGGAATTGTGTTTATTAAAAGTTCTCATGTTATTCTAGTGTGCAGCCGAGGTCAAGATCACTGGCCTAGAATTTCTTTGACATACTTCCTTTTGAATCATGGAGAAGAAATGTTATTTTTCTCATATCACGTCCGTTGCAGCTTGAATTTTTATTTTTTAATTTTTATTATTTTTTGCAGCTTTAATTTTTAAATAAACTCTACCTTATGATACTTCTATCATTTAATCATTTCAAACAGCAACTTTTCAATGTCTCTTCAATTTCTGACAGAATGATACTTAAGGGCATCAGTCGTATTTTAAGAAAAAATGTAATAGGTACATACATGTGTCAATAATTCTTTCCATTATTGAGAAAGAGAGAATGTCAAAAGAGATCTCAGCTATATAATTCATGCCTGTATAATAAAAAAAAAATCTCATAGGACTCTTTTATACATAGCATGGCAACATCAATGCTAACTTATAAAACAGCTTTTTAAAAACTTCTTTCCAACATTCAAATAAACTAAGTGCATTAAAATGTAAAACTCTTTAGAACATGATTGATCCTAAATTTCAAGTTTGTTCTTCTGACAGTCCCCCTGGAGATTTAGTAACACAATGTCTTACTTCTCTGCGACCAGTAGAGTTCTTAAAATCACATCCTGACTAGGCTATAACATCACTCCTCCAAATAACATAGAACAGTGGTTCTCAGAGTTTGTTCCTGTGATCAGCAACATCAGCATAACCTAGGAACTTGCTAGAAATACAAAAACTGCAACTCTAGTTTTAACCTACTGAATCAGAAACTCTGGGGTTAGGGAAGGCCACAGTGTATCATAACAATGCCTCCAGGTGATTCTGATACATGTAAAAGCTTGAGAAAAAGGTAACATAGGAAACAAAAACATTGATTTATATATTTACACTCTCACAACAGAAAACTTTCGCCTTGACTAGACTATAAATAAAATCTCAGATATTGGTTTCTCTATTGCTGTCCCCAAACCAGGATTCAACAGACTTGTAAGTAAAACCCGTAAAGGAGCCAGGACCACAAAACCATTGCATGAAGCTTTTAATATCCTTTGACTTCTGTTATTTTCTTTGCTCCTTGTTGGTTTTACAAGTAACTAGCCAAGGTCACACACCATGCTTTTTCTTTACCTCAACTGATAATAATGTCAGCCTTGATATAAATAGCTGCATGAAATTCTAAAGAAATCTACCAAGGTAAAAAGAACACAGATTCCCGACAACCTGCTGTCTTCTGGGAGTTCATTTGTTCTCTTTCTGTCAACAAGACTCTTAATTTCATATTCCAAATTTGTTACTCTTATTTGTCCCTGAAAGAAATTTCAGGGAAGCTTAATGCTTAAATCTGGTGAGTAATTTCCCATCTTCATGCTACTCAGGTTTCTGGTTTTTTTCCTTCTGTTTCATGCATCTCACATCACCTAATTTCTCTTTGTGATTTTCCTTACAATTGACCTGCTGTTCCTTTTCATGACAAGAAGTCTCCCTTATCTTCCCAGGATTCCCTCTTACAGTCAACTGAATACATGTGCAGAAACATTAAATGTCCTTACCTCAGCCCAAGTTTCTTAGAAAACAGAGACTGAGCAAAGATTAATACTAACATTTTACTGGTGGGGGGTTCAGAGAACATGTGAAATTCCAGGGGAGAAATAAGTCATAAAAGAGAAAAAGAGAACTGAAGCAAGAAAAAATAAAATAAAATATAGAACATTATCAATCTGACCACAGCTTCAAAAGAAAACGTAGCCATTTGGGGCATCTGGATGGCTCAGTTGGTTGAGTGTCCAACTCTTGGTTTTGGCTCAGGTCATGATCTCAGGGTCATGAGATCGAGCCTCACGTTGGGCTCCATGCTCAGAGGGGAGTCTGAAGATTCTTTCCCTCTCCCCCTGCACCTCCCCTCCTGGCAGGCATGTGTGCATGTTCTCTCTCTAAAATAAACAATGGAAGGAATGAAAGAAGGGAGGGAGGGAGGGAGGAAGGAAGGAAGGAGGAAGGAAAGAGAAAGAAAGAAACAATCAAAACATAGCCATTTGATCAATCATATGGACCATTCTCTGAGAGGTTATATGGAGCCATTGCACCTCAAAAAACATACAGGAAGAAGAAAAGGAAAGGGATTTACCTAAGGAAATCTTTCTGCTTACTATATCATACTGGATACTAAGTTATTCCAGGAAACCACTAGGTCAGTTAAATTCTCCATTCATGATTGCAAGACATCATCTATAGCCAGAAGGTGTGGAAGTAGCAATAGCTTCTATGGATTATAGGATGGGTGTCTGAGCTGTGCCATCTTCTTTTCTGAGACATGTAGAAGGAAGTTTTTTGTTACTCTGGGAGGCTGAACAGACAGCAGAGTGAGGATATGTGTTTATGACAGTGATGGATGAGGATCTCCATTAGTAGGTGGCCAAGTCTACAGGTGGTGGGGGTAAAAGAGTGGTCTATAATGCCAAGAGGATCTGAGGAGATGCATAAACTGAGTCAACCAATCTAACACCTCCAGTATACACCCTGAGAGTGGAAGTAAAAATCCAATCTTTGTCACTTGTAATTTCCTTAACAGTTACAAAGACTTCTATGACTATTGCTGTACCTGGTCAAGAGGCCAAAATAGACACTCATCTTCTTCACCAGCATTCTGGATTACTGTCACCCTCTGCAAGTACATAGTCTCATTTGGGTTGCTTGCTTGGTAGGGTGAACCAAAAAGTCATCCCCAAGGGTTAAACCCTTAGTAGTCCTGCCCTCGCTGAGTACTGTTGCTGAAATTTCCTATTTATATTAAACTCTTCATGTGAAAATATCAAGAGATGTCCTAGGGACACCTACAAATGTGAGATACACTTCTCTCAGTTCCCACTGTTCAGTAGCACCCTTGTTCTTCATAGTGTTTCCCCTCTGGAAACCATAACCTCTAACTAATCAGAGCCTAAAATTGTGAGGCAGGAATCACAAATTGCACAACTGGATTGGTTAGATGTTGAGATGGAAACATCTATTCCACTTTTATTTCCAAACCACTGTGTTCTGGCTATTAGAGATACAATACCATTTAATGACATGTATGTTCAGGCATACACTGCCTGTTTTGGTACTGCCATCCACCTCTCTGGTGACTCAGAAGCCTGCCAATTTTGAGTGACATCAATGTAGGAGAAGGCTCCGACTAGGTGCAGAGTGCAATACAAGCTATCCTACATTTTGGAAATACAACATAGCATATTCATTTGTGCTGAAGGTTCTAGCATGTCAAGGACACTCTGTAGAGTCTCTGGAAGGCCTTGACAGGAGAATTATACACTGAACCTCTAACACAGGTTACCTATGGATACTTAAATTTAAATAAATTAAAATTAAAAAACTAAAAATTCAATTCCTCAGTCTCACTACCCACATTTTGAATACTCAATAGCCACAAGCGACTAATGGCTACCATACTGAGTGGGGTAGGAGGAAGTATTTCCATTATTACAGAAGTTCTATTGGACAGCCCTGCTCTACACAATAAAAAAGTATTCTCCTTTAAGAAAGATGTTACTGGTATGCTGAAAAACTGACCATTGACATCAAGTCACCATGCAATGAGAGCTGCTTATCATGAACCTGGTATTATCAAATCCAATGAATTGTAAATTGGGGCTGGGTAAAAAAAAGCAATGGTTTTTCCATAGGTTCAAGGGAAACAAATGCTTAAAGAGACAAAAAGCTTACAGATATAAAAATATAGAATACTAACAATAGAAAGGATCTTTGAGAACTCCGCAGTTAATTTTATATGTAACTTGCAGAGCTCTTCATAGTCTACAAAAATTAAGAGGTAAAGAAAATCCATGAAGTCCCAAAGCCAGCTAATATTTTAATGTGACTAACTCAAGGTCATCCCTTAGTCCTCCTTTTATTAAAGCACCTGCCTGTATTTAGAAATACAGAATGTGAATCAGAATCTAGATAGCTCCATTTCACAAAATTGGCTACTGGTAGGACAGCATTCGTGATTCAATTTAACACTCTCCAGTCCCTCTAAGAATGTTACCAAGAAAGTTTCTAATGAGGTAACAAAGCATAAAACAAAATTTTTTTTAAGATTTTATTTATTTGACAGCAAGAAACACAGCCAGAGAGGGAACACAACCAGGGGGAGTCAGACAGGGAGAAGCAGGCTTCCTGCCGAGCAGGGAGCCGAATGTGGGACTCGATCCCAGGTCTCCAGGATCATGACCTGAGCCAAAGGCAGTCACTTAACCAACTGAGCCACCCAGGCGCCCCACAAAGCATAAAATTTATATCAAAACTATGTTTTCAAGTTTATTGGAACTATACAAAGTAGCTTCTTTTAATTATTTTTCCTTTTTTGTATCAAAGTTATTTCCAAAATACAGTTAGTTTTTGCTTTCTTCCTCTTTCTTGATTAAATTAGCTCACAGATTATTTTTCCCTACCACTAAATTTTACACAGAACCAAAGTTTTGGTTTATTAACTTCATCTCCCGTTTCTGTTCTCATTAAATTTTCCTCTAATATTAATTCCCTACTGGTGTTTTCATGTTGGAGGTTAGATTGCCAAAATATATTCATCTTTTTCTTTGACCAACATCTCCCCACTTCTCAGCCCCTCGTAACTACCATTCTACTGTTTCTTCAAACAGCTTTTTCAGATTTCACACATAAGTGATACCATACACTATTAGTTTTTCTTTCCTGACTTACTTAGTATAATGTTCTCAAGGTTCATCCACATTGTCACAAACAGCAGGATTTCCATCTTTGTCATGGTTGAATTTCATAAATATATAATCACATTTTTTTATCTGTTTACATGTCTTAGCTATTGTGAATAATGCTATAATGAAAAGAGGAACGCAGATATCTCTTCAAGATAGTGATTTCAATTCCTCTGGATATGTATCCAAAAACAGGACTGCTGGATCATATGATAGTTCTATTTTTGACTTGTTAACTTCCATGCTGTTTTCCATAGTGGCTGCACCAATTTGCATTGCCACCCACAATGCATGGGGGGGTCCCTTTTCTCCATACCCTAGCCAACACCTTTATCTTCAGTGTTTTTGATGACAGCCATTCTAACAGTTGTAAAGTGATATCTTGTTGCAGTTTTGATTTGCATTTCCCTGATATGAGTGTTATTGAGCATCTTTTCAAGTACCTGCTAGACATCTGAATATCTTTAGAAAAATATCTATTCAGTACCTCTGCCCATTTTTTAATTGATTTCTTTGGTTTTCGCCTTTCTCTCTCCCTCTCTCTTTTTTCTTCTCTCTCTCTCTTTTTTTTTTTTTTGCTATTAAGTTATATAGGTCCTTTATATATTTTGGATACTAACCCCTTATCAAGTATATGATTTGCAAATATTTTCTGCTACTCCATAGGTTGCCTTTTTCGGGGTGCCTCAGTCAGTTAAGTACCTACCTTCAGCTCAGATCATGATCTTGGGGGGACCAGGATTGAGTCCTGTGGCAGGCTCCCTGCTCAGCAGGGATTCTGCTTCTCTCTCGGCCCCTCACCCTACTTGTGCATGCTCTATCTCTCACTCAAATAAATAAATAAAATCTTCAAAGAAAAAAAAAGGTCTTTTCATTTTGTTGACTGTTTCTTTTGTTATGCAGGAGACTTTCAGTATGATTTTTGGAGGGGGGATATGACACTAAAAGCACAAAGCAAAAGCAAACGTTAATATGTAGAACTACTTTCTATTTTTATAGGTAACTATCATTACTGATGACTATATCTATCATGTGTTTAGAAATTCTGCAATTTCTCTTTGTGTATTCCCTTTAATCCAAAAGCTTTTCAATAGCATTTTTTTTCCCAACTGAGGTAAACCTTTCTTGTTTTGTTTTTTACAATTTGTTTTGCTTTATGAGTTCTATTTGATTTCTGTTTGCTGGCACTGGAATCAGAGAATGTTGTTTTAAGAGCTTTATAGAATTGATCGTTGCTTTCTTGTGCTGTACTAGGCAGTCTGTTTTTGTGTTGTAATGTGTACTTAAGAAAAAGGTGGGGCGCCTGGGTGGCTCACTTGGTTACGCGACTGCCTTCGGCTCAGGGCATGATCCCGGAGACGTGGGATCGAGTCCCACATCGGACTCCCTGCCTGCTTCTCCCTCTCTCACTCCCCCTGCTTGTGTTCCCTCTCTCGCTGTATTTCTCGCTGTCAAATAAATAAAATCTTTAAAAAAAAAAAAAAAAAGAAAGGAACTAACTGGAAAATACTTTCCTCTTTAGTCAATTTAATCTCATTATATTTATTGATAGAGTGCATGTGGTGGATCTGAATTCTGTCATATCTTTTGTTTTCATTACTGTGTTTTATGTTATATACAGCTTCTTTCTATTTAGTATTTCTTATCGGCTCATTTCAAACAACATTGCTTTTTGCATTTAAAAAAGTTCCTATTTCTTTTGGTATTAAGGAAGGAGTTTTACTAATAAAAAGTAAATACCATCATATTAATAACCTTTTAAATGCTCTTAATCTCTCTTTTTTCTTATTAAATGTTTATTAGTATTTCCATATAAATTGTTTGACTCTTGCCTTTTTTTTTTTTTAAAGACAACTGAGCCACACAGGTGCCCCTGACTCTTGCCTTTTAACCCGCACAACCATCTTACTGTTTTCCCTCTTTTTATCCTGTCTACTCACATATTTCAATTAAATTTCTTTTCTATTTTTAAAAACATAGCTTAAATACTATTCTTCAACACAGCTACTAATATTTTAGTTTTAGATCTACAATTAAATACATGTGATTCTCACCATATGTCTTTTGCAAAAGTTTCCTCAGCCATGTCTTGGTTGGCCAAATCTTGCCCTCTAGTATATTCTTCAAGAAGTGCTTTTCTTCTGGGCACCTGGGTGGCTCAGTTGGTTCAGTGAATTGCCTTCGGCTCAGGTCATGATCCCAGAGATCCGGGATCGAGTCCCACATCGGGCTCTCTGCTAGGCGGGAAGACTGCTTCTTCCTCTCTCACTTCCCCTGCTTATGTTCCCTCTCTGGCTGTGTTTCTCTCTATCAAATAAATAAAATCTTAAAAAAAAAAAAAAAGAAGTGCTTTTTTTCTGCACAGCAAAAGAAACAGTCAACAAAACAAAGAGGCAACCCACGGAATGGGAGAGGATATTTGCAAATGACAGTACAGACAAAGGGCTGATATCCAATATCTATAAAGAACTCCTCAGGGCACCTGGGTGGCTCAGTGGGTTGAAGCCTCTGCCTTTGGCTCAGGTCATGATCCCAGGATCCTGGGATCGAGGCCCACATGGGGGCTCTCTGCTCAGCAGGGAGCCTGCTTCCTCCTCTCTCTCTGCCTGCCTCTCTGCCTACTTGTGATCTCTCTGTCAAATAAATAAAGTCTTTAAAAAAAAAGAACTCAAACTCCACAACCAAAAAAAAGATGATCACATCAAAAAATGGGTAGAAGACAAGGACACCTCTCCATAGAAGACACACAAATGCCTAAAAGACACATGAAAAAATGTTCATCATCATTAGCCATCAGGGAAATTCAAATCAAAACCACATTGAGATACCACCTTATACCAGTTAGAATGGCCAAAATTAACAGGACAGGAAACAAGTGTTGGAGAGGCTGTGGAGAAAGGGGAACACTCATACACTGTTGTTGGGAATGGAAGTTAGTGTAGCCACTGGAAAACAGTGTGTAGATTCCTCAAAAATTAAAAAGAGCTACCCTATGACCTTGCAATTGCACTACTAGGTATTTACCCCAAAGATACAGATGTAGTGAAAAGAAGGGCCATATGTACCCCAATGTCCATTGCAGCAATGGCCACAATCGCCAAACTGTGGAAAGAGCCAAGGTGCCCTTCAACAGATGAATGGATAAAGAAGATATGGTCCATATACACAATGGAATATTATGCCCCCATCAGAAAAGATGAATACCCAACTTTTGTAGCAACATGGACAGGACTGGAGGAGATTATGCTGAGTGAAATAAGCCAAGCAGAGAAAGTCAAGTATCACATGGTTTCACTTACTTGAGGAGCATAAGGAGTAACATGGAGGACAGTAGGAAAAGGAAAGGAAATAGAAACTAGGGTAAATCAGAGAGGGAAATGAAGCATGAGACTTTGGACTCTGAGAAACAAACCAAGGATTTTGGAAAGGAGGGGCGTGAGGAGGTGGGTGAGCCTGGTGGAGGGCACGTACTGCATGGAGCACTGGGTGTGGAGCATAAACAATGAATCTTGGAACACTGAAAAAATAAAATATTATTTTTAAAAAGAGCTTTTGAGTACAAATTCTCTGTTTCTATATATTCAGAACTTCTTATGGGATATAAATAGAAAGCTTGACTCTATGTAAAATTTAGCCTATATTTTATTTTTAAGATTTTATTTATTTATTTGACAGAGAGAAACACAGCTAGAGAGGGAACACAAGCAGGAGGAGTGAGAGAGGGAGAAGCAGGCTTCCCGCTGAGAAGGGAGCCTGACACGGGGTTCGATCCGGGGTCTCCGGGATCATGACCTGAGATGAAGGCAGGCGCTGAACGACTGAGTCACCTAGGCGCCCCATGTCTTTCCCAGAATTAACTTCCATAAGATTTATAAATGATAAGAAACATGCACCTGATTGGCTCAGTTGGATAAGTGTCTGACTTGATTTCAGCTCAGGTTGTGATCTCAGGGTTGTGGATTTGAACCCTGTGTTGGGCTCCACAATAGGAGTGGAACCTGCTTAAAATTCTCTCTCCGTTTCCCTCTGCCCCTTCCCTCACCTTATCTCTCATCCACTTTAAAAAAGGAAAATATTTACAAATGATAAGAGAGATAGTGTTTCTTTTTATAACACACTTAACTATTTTTAGAGCAATGCTACAATAAAATTCATGTTTGAAGTAGCCAAATTATCAGTGAAAGCATTGTAAAACTATGTGTGAATTTTTTTAAAGTCTTCAAATTGCAGAGAAATTATATTTACACATCTATTAGATACCAAATTTCCATCAGTAAGATACAGTGTTTTATCTGAGCTGAGCTTTCTAATATCACTACCAAGATTCATTTCTTAGAGGGAAAAAAACTAATTTTCTCAAAGTTCTAACTCTTACAATGACAATACTGGGAACATTTCTCATCTGGGAGACCCAATCAGGGAGAAAACCATTCTACTAGCTATTGGCAGGTTGAGTTAAGCTGGGACCATGAAACAAAATAATAACCTTCTACTATGCACTAAGCATGTGGCTGAATAATTGCCATACACTGGAAATTCCCCGTGAATCTGACTTGTCACAAATAAGCTTAACAAGCAGCAAGAGTACTAAACGGGTTATGTATCTGTTGTATAGTACAGAAATGCCAATACATTTTGCACAAGATTGTAACCTACCTTCATCTCCATTCTGTGTGGCATTTGCCACAGAGAAATCCAATTGACACATTTAATGGTCTTGCAGAAGACAGGCTTTCAAAGATTTCTGTCATGACATCTAGATAGTTCTGGGCGGGAAATGGGAATTTTCTGTTCTCAACTCACTTTTTTTTTTTTAAAGATTTTATTTATTTATTTGACACAGAGAGAGATCACAGGTAGGCAGAGAGGCAGGCGGGGTGGGGGGGAAGCAGACTCCCTGCTGAGCAGAGAGCCCAATGCAGGCCTCAATCCCAGGACCCTGAGATCATGACCTGAGCCGAAGGCAGAGGCTTAACCCTCTGAACCATCCAGACGCCCCCTCGATTCACTTTTGTTTGTGCTCCATAGTTGATGTGATAGATAAAGGATTTGTATTTAAAATACACAAGTAACACTTAAAACTCAACAGTAAGAAAAACCCAGTTAATTATTTAATTCAATTATAACTAGTATTTTTATGTTAATGCAGGATTGTTAATTACTGTCATAAAGAAATGGAATTGATGTTTATATATTGTTTTTGTACTTTCTCTCCTGGCTAAACTCACTTAATAATTTTAGTAGCTTTTTTATACATTACTTGGGATTTTCTACATAAATGATTAATGTCATCTGCAAATAAAGAAGCTTTTACTTCTTTTTCAGTGTGAACGCTTTTTATTTCTTTTTCTTGGCCCACTGCATTGGCTAGAAGCTATCGTACAATGCTGATATTGTAAGTGGTGAAGAAGGAGAGCCTTGCCTCCTTAGCTGTAGCTTTGTTTGTAGATGATCTTTATGGGATTGAAAACGTTCCCTTCGGTTTTACTCAGAACCGGTTAGTATAACAAAGTATCATAAACTGGGTGGCTTATAAACAACAGAAATTTATTTCTCACAGTTCTGGAGGCTGGAGTCTAAGATCAGAATGACAGCACGAGGTGTTTATGAGACTCCTTCCAGGCTGCAGACTGCTGACTGCTGCGACCTCATGTAAAATGAAGAACGCTAAGGGCACATGGATGGCTCAGTTGGTTAAGCGTCTGCCTTTGGCTCAGGTCACAATCCCAGAATCCTGGGATCGAGTCCCACTTTGGGTTCCCTGCTCACTGGGGAGCCTGCTACTCCCTCTACCTCCACCTGCAGCTCCCCCTGCTTCTGCTTTCTCTCTTTCTACTCTTTGTCAAATAAATAAAATCTTTTAAAAAAACAAAAACAAAGAAGGCAAGAGAACTCTCTGAGGTCCCTTTTATGAGGGCAGTAATCCCACTCATGAGGGCTCCACATTCATGACCTAATCACTTCCCACTAACACCATTGAGGGTTAGGATTTCAACATACGAATTTTGGGGGACACATTCAGTCCATTGCACCTTCCATTTCTAGTTTTCTGTGAGTTTCTATCAGGAATTGATGTTGGTTTTTTACAAATATTTTTTCTTCATCTACTGAGATGATAATATGTTCACTTTTATTTTTAGTCTATTAATATGGCCAACTATACTTACTAATTCTTAAAGTTTGAATCTGCCTTGAAGTCCTGGGATGAACATCAAATTGTCATAATGTATTATTATTTTTAGATATTGTCGGATTTGATTTTCAAAATTTTGAGGGATATTGGCTTATGGTTTTCTTTACCTGCAATGTCTCTATCTGGTTTTGGTATGAATAACGTTGGCCTAATCAAAGGACTTATGACATAAGTCACTTGTCTTCTATTTTCTCAAAGAACTCATGTAGAATTGGTATAATTTCTTAGTGAAACATTTGCTGAAAGTCATCACTGAAGTTATTTGCTTCTTCAATTAAATTTGTGAGAAGGACTTTACTTATAAATTTTATTTAATAGAGTGCTATTTGATAGGTGTACTTCTTGGGTTGCCTTTGATGGTTTGTGTCTTCAGGGAATTTGCCCATTGTCAACTACGTTTGTCAAATTTACTGGCATAAGGTCAGAGAAAGGCAAATACCATATGATTTCACTCTTACGTGGAATTTAAGAAACAAAACAAATAAAAAAAAGAAAAAAAGAGACAAACTGATAAAAAGACTTTAACTATAGAGACCAACAGGGAGGTAGGTAGGAAAATGGATGAAATGGGTAAAGGGAATTAAGAGTACATTTATCATGAGTAATGTATACAATTGCTGAATCATTACATTGTACACCTGAAACTAATACAACACTATATATTCACTATACTGGAGTTAAAATTAAAATATAAAATAAAATGGTAAAAAAATTTCATACTCTTAAAAATTTTATTGGCAAAAGGTTGTTCTTAATGTTCATGTATTACTATTTTGATAATGACTGAATAGACAGTGATGTTAACTACCTAATTCCTTACATTAGCAATTTATGCTTTCACCTTTTTTTTTTCAGTCTGGCTAAAGACATCAATTTTATTCATCTCAAAGAATCAGCTTTTACTTTCACTGATTTTCTCTATATATTTTCTATTACATGTTTAATTTCTTTGCACTATGATCCTTGGGACTTCCTTTCTTCTAATTACTTTGAAATTATTTTCTATTTATATTCTAATTTTTTTAAAGATTTTATTTATTTGACAGAGAAAAACACAGCCAGAGAGGGAACACAAGCAGGGGGAGTGAGAAAGGGAGAAGCAGGCTTCCTGCCGAGCAGGGAGCCTGATGTAGGACTCAATCCCAGATCCCTGGGATCATGACCCGAGCCGAAGGCAGTTGCTTAACCAACTGAGCCCCCCAGGCGCCCCTATTTTCTAAGTTGGAAGATGAGTCATTGATTTGAGACTTTTATTCTCTCCAAGCCTAGGCATTTAACATTATAAACTTCCTCTAAGTCCTGCTTTAGCTTCTTGGATGTGTAAGCTTATAATTTTCATCAAATTTACAAAAATTTAGGAGCACCTTACTTGCTTAGTATCTCAGGGTCATGAGTTCAAGCCTCATGTTGGGCATAGAGATTACTTTTAAAAAATTGACAAAAATTAAACTTCTTAAAGATATTCCACTAGTCACTAATGATGCATTAAATTTTTTCCTAGTCTTTCTTTTTTCTTCCGTATTCCATTTAGTTTCTACTGTTACGTCATCAGGTTCACTAATAGTTTCTTCTGCAATGTCTAATGTGCTATTATTCCCATCTAGTGTATTTTTCACCTTATACATAGTAATCTTTATATCAAGATGTTCAGTTGGAGTCTTTTATAATTTTCCATGTCTCCACTTAAGATGTTCAATCTTTCCTCTGGCTTCTTGGATATATGGAATGCAGTTATAATAAATTTTATAGGGCCACCTGGGTGGCTCAGTCACTTAAGTGTCCCACTCTTGATTTGGCTCAGGTCATGATCTCATGGGTGGTGGGATCAAAGTTCCACATCCCACTCTCTCCCTCTGTCCCTCCCCTCATTCATGCACACATATGCACACACTCTCTCTCTCAAATAAATTTGCAACAATGTGGGTGGAACTAGAGGGTATTATGCTCAGCAAAATAAGTCTGTCAGAGAAAGACAAATATATATGATTTCACTCATATGTGGAATTTAAGAAACAAAACAGATGAACAAAGGGGGAAGGGAAGGAAAAATAAAATAAGATGAAAATTGAGAGGGAGGCAAACTATAAGAGATGCTGAACTCAAGGCAACAAACTTAAGATTGCTGGAGGGGTGGTGGGTGGAAGGAAGGGATAATTGGGTGATGGGCATTAAGGAGGGCCCTTGATATAATGAGTACTGGATGTTACATGCAACTGATGAATTTCTAAATTCTATCTCTGAAACAAACAAACAAAAATCTTGGGACTTGGTTTGTTGAGATGGAGCAGATGAGTATTGAGTCTATGGCTAACTTTTAACCACAACTAGGGCTAAGATACTTTTCAATACTCTATTATATGCCACTTGAGTTATGTGGTTTTCTAGTCTAGCTGGTGCAAATGGAAATTCTTGTTAGTCATCCGTGAGCTCCCTTGGATTGCTACCTCTAATAACTTCAGGTAATTCTCTCTCTAACCTTTAAGGAGTTACCTCACATCCGTTTGCTAATCAGTACTCACTTGATTATTTAATGGGAACTCTCAGCAGATCGTCAGAAATCTCTCTGTACAACACTCTCCTCTCTAGTACTCTATACTATGAACTCCTGCTGTTTTGGCTTCCTTTGTCTTCCAGCTATGTCTCTTTAATTCAGAGTTGTGATTGCCTCCACATTGCTTCCTGAGTATGCCTTTCCCAAAAACTGTAGCATGATCTATCCACTTAGTTGGTTAAATTATTGCCCTGAGGGTTTCTAAGACTACCATTCCTTCTCGCCGATGTTTGTTCAGAGACAGATTTCATGGAAAACCAACTACATAATATGTCCAAACAAAGCGACCCACTATTATTGCCCAATAACAAGAACAAGACAGGAAAGTCTGGGCCCACGCCACTGCCACATTTCAGTTTAATTTCCTTCACTGATATCCATCCAAAGTTGAAAAGCTGTACGATTTCATGCTGTACATTTCTAGAACAGAAAGCAGTGTTGTTCTCTAGCCAGTTTGGGCTCTCTGGCTAACAGTGTAGAAGATCAAAAAGTGATAGCAAAGCCATACGGTTAACGGACATTAGAAACTTGTTGGGATTTTCCATTCGGTAAGTGGGATTTACTCAACATCCTTCCTCAATGCACTAGCTGCTGAGGTTCACAAGAACCCCATTCTGTGAACATTCTGTCAAAGCTGACACTTTGAAGAGTGTGACTTCAAACAGATGGGACTGGTGCTCGGCTCATATGTTGGTTACTACATTTCCCGGTTTTAACTATATCACTGAACATATTAGGTGAATGGGCTAAAGCTACACAGAGACTAAAGAAAACAAATAGGAAACTACTTTAGCAAGTTCCTGGCAACATATTTAACTATCAATTGGAATCTCAGTAAGATCCTCAAGTCAGTTTCTATTTACAGGTGTGCAAGTTCAGGCAACAGGTATTGCATTCATCGCTGCTGACAAGAAAAGACATCTTCATTGCATGTGATCTTATTTCATGCAGCACAGCATCTCTAGGCATGCGAGGAGCACTGAGAGAGGGCACTGGTTAACAGTCCAAACCAGATCCTGACACAAAAACTCATGGTAGGAGAAAACACACCTGGAACTAAACAGTATGAACAGAACACTGTGAACAGAACATTGCTTATATTTGTTTCAGCAAAATTCTGAATTCTAGAAGTGAGCAAATGATGAAAGATTCATAGTTATTTTAAGACTTGTATCCTTAAGTAGAATGGGATTTTAGCTAAGTGAGACAATCCATCAGAATAACTCATCTTAACTTATCAAAAAAAATTTTAAATGAACTTGGCTTCTCTGTTCATTTCATGTACTGCTGCTTTGATATTTTTGGAAACAGTTTCATTAGAAGCAAGCAAAATATTTTAGCATCATATTCTAGAATAAAAAAATAACTTTAAATTTTGGTTCTATCATTTAGTAACTATGTGACTTTGGGTTGCAGTTCCTTATATCTGCAATACGGGGATAAAAGTAGTACCACCCTTATGAGCTTCTTCGAAGGATTAAGTGGTGGCTATAAACTGGCATTATTTTAACTCTGATATATTCATCATTCCCCCTCACTGCATTGCATTGCATGCAGAGTAACTCAAATTATTTTTCTTGAGTCATTGAATTACTAGTGACTTCCATGTATTCTTCATACATTACATAATTTCTGTAAGTATTTGTATAATTTTTTCAGTCTTCCAAATAGATATATTTGACATTCAATTACAGAGACTAATTTAATCAAGTGAAATTCTTTTTTATAAGCTTTTATTTATTTACTTGATAGACACAGAAACAGAGAAAGAGCACAAATGAGGGAGTGGTGGGCAGAAGGAGAGGGAGAAGCAGGCTCTCCACTGAACAGGGAGTCGGACATGGGGCTCGATTCCAAGACCCTGAGATTATGAACTGAGTAGAAGGTAGATGCTTAACTGACTGAGCCACCCAAGAACACCTGGAAATTCTTTAAAAATATATCTATTGAGCACTGAGAGACATTATAAACACAGAAGGTGAGGACAGACTAGTGAGGTGTTATGTGTCATCCCAGTGATCTTAGAATATACTGGGAAAGATGGAAATATATAAGATAAAAAGAGGCACAGGGAAGGGAGGCTAACTCCCTTGGGGTAAGGACATTTAGATAACTTTTTACAGAGCAGGTGAGGTTTGAGTTGAGTATAGATGTCCCAGGTCATTAGGAAGACAGAGAAAAGAAATATTTCTGGCAGAGGGAAGAGAATTTTCTTCATGGCATTGTATAAAGGCTTGGAAGTTTGAAAGAAATGAAAGTGGAGTAGAGCTTATGGAACAAAAGATATATGAAAGTGTATGAGAAGGCAGAAGTCGGGACAAATCACAATATTTTAAGTACAAATAAAAAATATTCATCTTTATTAATAATCCTCAGTATAAACAATGATTCATGATTCATGACATTAGGCTGAGTATTCAATGGCAGAAACCTAAAAGTACATGAAGAACACAGACCAAGCATCTATTATGTGCCAATTTCAGGACCAAGGAGTTTTGTGTTTTTTTTTTTTTAAAGATTTTATTTATTTGACAGAGATAAATACAGCCAGAGAGGGAACACAAGCAGGGGGAGTGAGAGAGGGAGAAGCAGGCTTCTCGCCGAGCAGGGAGCCCAATGTGGGACTCAATCGCGGGTCTCCAGGATCATGACCTGAGCCGAAGGCAGTCACTTAACCAACTGAGCCACCCAGGTGCCCCAGGACCAAGGAGTCTTAACATATACTCATATTTAAGTCATAGGTATCTGATGAGTTCCATTCTCATCCACACTGTCACAGGTCTAGTCCTACACAAATGTTCTGGGAGAAACAATGGAAATGGAGATCTGTGCCTGTTGGCTGTCACTCCTGTTGTCACTGATAGTGAGTGAGCTGTTTAAGAGTATCAGGTCTCCTGGGGATCTGGGTGGTTCAGTTGGTTAACCATCCTACTCTTGATTTTCACTCAGGTCATGATAGGGTGGTGAGATCGAGCCCTGCATTCGGCTTCACGCTGAGCATGGAACCTGTTTAAGATTCTCTCTCTGTGTCCCTCAGCCTGCTCATGCTAAATTAATTAATTAATTAAAAATGTTAAAAAGAAGATAATTAAATTGAAAATTAGGGAAAAGGGAAGATTACAATTAAATTTATAGGAGACATGCCTTTCACCGGGTCAATGCATTTAACCTGAGGAGTTTAAAAAAACTCTCCATGCCTGAGGTGTTACCTGGTGAAAACAGAGTCAGCAAATAATCTCCATAAAATGGTCAAATGTCCACTGTTGCTTAGGACAACGTGAATATCAACAGGGGTACATTATGGGTCCACAACTGACGCAGAAGCTGAACTCATGATATGATAAGTGATACAAGAGTCTTGACCTTTGACTCAGTAATTACTAGGGGCTCCAATATATCCTCTTAGTCCCTATGCGATCAAACCCAAGGCAAATAATTTATATTATTAAATATATATACTTACACATATATTTATACTATAGTGTATATTATAGTACATATATATCCTACTTTTCCATAGAGATTGACATAATTTTATAATTATCATGTAATTAAAATAAAGAAAATCATTAGCAATTACCAAGTCAGTGTTTCCATGGCAAATTCAATAGTAACATGGGTATGCAGAGCTGGGATTACATGTTCATTGTTTGGTGCACACAGAGTCCATGCTGTCTGCCTTCTTCCAGCTTAGAAGGTGCCTAAATAAATTCTGAACTTTCAGGACTCTTTGTCTCTCTCTTACCCTTGTCTGTTCTCAGTTTTGTTGGGGAAAAATGACTTCATTAAACTCTGTTACACAAAAATCCACTTAAAGGAGTTCTGAATACTAAAGAGTTATACTTTTCTTTTTCATTGTAAATCATTTTTTCCTTTGTCTTTTCTGTTCTTTAGCTTTTTTTTTTCATAGTTCAAAATGGAAATGTCGAAAATACATGTAGGATGAAAAATGGGCATTGTTCTGTTCAGTGAGTTTTACTGCTTATTGAGGTTTTCTGTCTCGGTTTCTGCTTTCCTGACAAACTCAAGTATAGTCTCTTTGTCTTGTGCAGAAAAAATATTATGAATAAAATATAGCTGGTCTAAACATATTTTTAAAGGAAGTTTGATGACTCATTCTTTACAAGGTATTCATTTTTAAACCAGCAAACCAATTATGCAAACTTTCATCAATTGATATGTTCTGTCTGAATCAAATGTATCTATTAAGCTTCTCATACATAGAGAAAACTAAAGGACTTTCTATCAAACAATGGTAAAAAGTCCTGATAATAGAGGCTATTTCGGGGCACCTGGGTGGCTCAGTCATTAAGTGTCTGCCTTTGGCTCAGGTCATGATCCCAGCCAGCGACCTGGGATGGAGCCCGGCATTAGGCTCCCTGCTCGGCCGGAAGCCTGCTTCTCCCTCTCCCATCCCGTGCTGTGTTCCCTCTCTCTGTGTGTCTCTGTCAAATAGATAAATAAAATCTTTAAAAATAAATAAATAAAAATAAATAAAAGCTATTTCTGGGCACCCGAGTGGCTCAGTCAGTTAAGCATCTACCTTCGGCTTACGTTGTGATCACAGGATCCTGGGATTGACCCCCGGGACAGGGTCCCTGCTCAGCAGTAATCTGCTTCTCCTCCTCCTCCGCACTCATGCTCTCTCTGCCTCTCTCAAATAAAAAAAAAAATAAATAAATAAATAAATAAATAAATAAATAAATAAATAAATAAAATCTTAAAAATAAAAGTTATGGTGGATCCATAATCTGGACTATTACTAATCTATTATAAATCACTTTCTCAAAAACAATGAAAGATACTAGATACATATATACTGGTGATTTTCCTTAAGTGTAATTCTATATGTAGGATAGATATAAAAATTAGCAATGAAAAAATAGCAATATTTTAAGCTTTATCAGCCATATGGTCTCTCTTGCAACTACTCATGTATACTACAGTAGCATGCAAATAGCCATTGACAATATGCAAACAATGAGCATGGATGTGTGCCAATACAACTTTATTTACAAAAATAGGCAGGCGCCTGGGTGGCTCAGTGGGTTAAAGCCTCTGCCTTCGGCTCAGGTCATGATCTCAGGGTCCTGGGATCCAGGCCCACATCAGGCTCTCTGCTCAGCAGGGAGTCTGCTTCCTCCTCTCTCTCTACCTGCCTCTTTGCCTACTTGTGATCTCTCTCTCTGTCAAATAAATAAATAAAATCTTTAAAAAAAAATAGGCAGTGTACTGGATTTGGTCCATGGGTTGCTGAACCTTCTTTAGATGACAGCTAGAAGCTCTTCTATCACACAGAAGTAGCCTTTTTTTTTTTTTTAGATTTTATTTGACAATGAGAGAGAGAGAGAGAGAGAGAGAGAGAGAGAGCAAGCAGGGAAGTGGCAGGAAGAGGGAGAAGCAGGCTCCTGTCTGAGCAGGGAGCCCAATGCAGGGATCCACCACAGGATCAGAAGGCAGATGCTTAATTGATGGAGCCACCCAGATGCCCCCCACCAGGACTTTCAAAGGTCTCAATTTTTTCCAATGCTTTTGTTATTGAAAGAGGTGAATAAGGTGAATATTCTTGAATGCAAATATTTGTTCTTTTCTTCAGTTACATTCTTTAGCATTCTTTAAGTTCAAAAACATTCAAGTTAACTTTATTGAGGTATAACCTACTCAGAATAAAATGTACCCATTAACATTCTACAGTTCCATCAGTTCCATGAGTTTTGGTTCATCTTTATTGATTATCTACATAAAATAAAATGCACCCATTTTAAAAGTACAATTTGGTGAGTTCAGCCAAATTTATTTACATACCATGAGTCCAATCAAGATATTAAACATCTCGCCAGAAAATTATCTCATGTCCTCTGTTATCAATCCTCCAACTCATACTCCTCCCTGAGCAACTGCTCATCTAATTTTTAATGCTATAAAATTATTTGCATCGATTATAAAACTAAATATAGAGGGGCGCCTGGGTGGCTCAGTCATTAGGCATCTGCCTTCAGCTCAGGTCATGATCCCTAGAGTCCTGGGATCAGGCCCCGCATGAGGCTCCCTGCGCGGAGGGAAGCCTGCTTCTCCCTCTCTCACTCCCCCTGCTTGTGTTCCCTCTCTAGCTGTGTTACTGTCTATCAAATAAACAAACAAAAACCTTTAAAAAAATAAAATAAAAAATAAAACTAAATATAGAATATAGTCTGTTGTGTCTTGCTTCTTTTACTTGACATAATGGATTTGAGATTTATCTATTTTGTTGCTTATATTAGTTTATTCTTTTTGTTGCTGTGTAGTACTCCATTGGATAAATATACCACAGGTTGTTAAACGACTGCCCTCTTGATGAACATTGGGGGTGTTACCCATGATTAGCTTTTATGAATAAAAACACTAAGAATAGGAATGAACAACTCTTTTTGTGGACATACATTTCCATTTCTCACAGGTTAATACCTATGAGTGATGGTGCTTGTTCATATGATAGGTAAAGATTTAACTTGATAAGAAACTTCCGAACTGATATAAAGGTGATTGTATCAATTTGCATTATAGCCAGCAGTGTATGAAAATTTCAATTGTCCCACATTCTGGACAAAATGTGGTACTATCAGGTTTTGTTTTTTAATTCAGCAATTCTAGAGGGTAGACATTCATTTTGATTTTATTTTGTATTTCCCTGACAGATCAAAATGTCAAAGACATTTTAATGTACTTTTTGGCCATTCTGTTTTGAGTCACTCTTCAAATCTTTTGCCCACTTTTTGTTGGATTGTTTGTTGTCCTATTATTAAGTTGTAAGAATTTTACTATATCCTAAGAAGCAATCCTTTGTCAAATATATGTATTACATATACTATCTCCCATCTACAGTTTGCCCAATAATTTAATTTTGTTAAAGATTCATTTACCATTTTTTTTCTTTTGTGGTTTGTGCTTTCTATGTTCTTTAAAACATATTTTCCTAAGCCAAGACCCTGAATGTTTTCTTTTCTTAGTTATTTTAATTTTGAGTTTTAATTTTTTGCTCATGAGTCTTTATAAATTTTTTTAAATGATTTCATTTATTCGAGAGAGAGAAACAGAGATAGCAACAGAGAGCACAAGCAGGGAGGAAAGGGAGGAGCAGGCTCCCTGCTTGGCAAGGACGCAAGCAAGGCTTGATCCCAGGACCCCAGGATCATGACTAGAGCCAAAGGCAGATGCTTAACCAACTAGGCCACCCAGGTGCCCCTATAAATTAATTTTTGTGTAAGGTCTGAAGTTGGAGTTAAGGTTCATTTATTTTACCCATAGAGATATCCAGCTATTCCACGACTATTTATATAAAGGAATTTCATTCCCCATTGAGTTATACTAACAACACTGGAAAATCAGCTGACTTATGTGTAGGTTTATTTCTATGTGCTCTATTATGTTGCATTTATCTGTATGTCTATCCTTACATGAGTAAAATGCTGTCTGGAATATTGTAGCTTTCAAGTAAATTTTGGATCAAGTAGTGTTAAGTACTCCAACTTTGCTCTTTTTTCAAAATGTAGATATTCTGGGCCCTTTGCAATTTCATACACATTTTAAAATCAGCTTGTCAATATCTGCACCCAATGAATCCCTCATTAGGATTACAGTGACTCTGTAGATAAAATCTGGAAAAAATAGACCTCTTCAATTTATTGCCTGTTCCCCTCATAAAAATGTTGCAATTCTCCATTTGTTTTGATTCCTTAATTTTTCTTCAGCAATGTTTTGTAGTAGTCTGCATAAAGTAGGCTTACCACTAAGGCAATTAAAAGAATTTTGTAGAACTCAAACTGGAAGCTTGAAAAGTAAAGTCACAAAGTCTTGGATAACTAATGGAAGGAACATGATATCTCACAATAATAAGTGTATATTTAAAAAAATTAAGTGGATCTTGGAACTAATTCCCTTTTGTGACTTTTTTCATCAACAAATGGTGGCTTAGAAGCAATAAATAGATAAAAGATATTATGGAGGTAAGCTAGAATTAGAAATATATCAGCAGGGACACCTGGGTGGCTCAGTCAGTCAGTGTCTGCCTTCAGCTCAGGTTATGATCCTGGGGTCCTGGGATCAAGACCCACATCGGGTTCCCTGCTCAGGGGGAAGCCTCCTTCTCCCTCTTCCACTCCCTCTGCTTGTGTTCCCTCTCTCACTATCTCTCTCTCTGTCAAATAAATACATAAAATCTTAAAAAAAATGTATCAGCATAAATTCTAGAGGGTGAGGAATTCTTGGGTGGCAAACACACTGAAATGGGTGATATCAGTGTCTATAATTCTTTTTGTGGTCATACACCAGAAGAATTAGAAAACAAAGGGAGGAGACAGAATAATTTTATAGACCAACTTTATAAACTAAGAGCAGAAAGGAGAGATGATAAAGGAAATAAGCAAAATAAAGGGGAAAAAGTTGTATTTCACTTATGTAGATGAAAGATGCAACCTAGGTCAAATAAATAACTCAGTGAATATTTATCATTGGGTTCTTCATCGGACTTTGCCACCAATGCCATTTGTCCTTTAAGGCTTTCCTTTGGCTGCATGGATGATATTCTTCTCTTTCATTATTGAAGTGTAATTGGCATATAATGCTCTATCAGTTTCAGGTGTACAACATAATATTTTCAGACATTACAAAACGATCTCCCACAAAAAGTCTAGTTACCATCTGCCACCACAAAAAGTTATTACAATATTATTGACTGTATTCCCTATGCTACATATTACATTTCCATGACATATTTATTTTATAACTGTAAGTTTGTACCTCTTAATCCCCTTCACCTACTTCCCCCACCCCTATACCCATACCCCTTCTGGTAACCAACAGTTTGTTTCCCATATGATTCAGTTTCTGTTTTGTCTTATTTGGTTATTTGTTTCATTTTTTCAAAAATCACAGGATATATGTCTTTGACTTATTTCACTTAGCTCTCTAGGTTCATCCTTGCTGTTGCAAATAGCAAGATTTCATTCTTTTTTATGGCTGAGTCATAGTCTATTACATACATACATACATATATATATATATATATATATATATATATACAGATCTATCTATAAATGTGCATGCACACACATATATTTAGAGAAAGAGCGAGAGAAACCATACCACATCTTCTTTATCCATTTATCTATCAATGGGTACTCAGGGTGCTTCCAAACCTTGGCTATTGTAAGTAATGCTACAGTGATCATAGGGGTGCTTATATCCCTTTGAATTGTTATTTTGTTTTCTTCAGCTACATACCCAGAAGTAGGGGTACCTGATGGCTCAGTAAGTTGAGCCTCTTGTCTCTTGATTTCGGCTCAGGCCATGATCTCAGGGTCGTGAGACTGAGTCCTGTGTCTCTGCTCTCCCCCACCCCTGCTCACTCTTTCTCTTAAGATACATGGAATCTAAAACAACAACAACAAAAAAAACCCAGAAGGAGAATTGTTGGATCATATGGTAATTCTATTTTTAATTTTTTTGAGGAAGCATCATCGTGTTTTCCATAGTGACTACACCAATTTACATTCCCACCAACAGTGTCTGAGGGTTCCCTTTTCTCCACATCCTTGTCAACAGCTGTTATTTTTGTCTTTTTGATAATAGCCAATCTGACAGGTGTGAGGTGATATCTTATTGTGGTTTTGATATGTACTTCCCTGATGATTAGTAATGCTGAGTATCTTTTCATATGCCGGGGATGGTATTCTTTGTTCCTTTTATACACCACCCATAATTCCCTTTTAGAGCAATGATAAGAATTTTTTGTCATTGTCAAATGTGACTGTTTCCCAGATTAAATACCAATATTCTTCCTTTGAAAATAACGCATTTGCAGATGGCTTGTTGAATGTGACTATTTTATTATTATTCAAAGAGTTGTAAAGCTTTTTTTTTAATCCAAAAAAAGGGGTGCAGCTTGTTGCTTGCCTTAAAAAGGAAAGGGAACCTTGATCTATGCTTATGAACTTGCCAAAACACCTGAGGGTAATTCAAGTGCATGCATTGTGGAAGTATCATTTAGACTTTGCTCTTCAAATATTGATGCAGCTACACTGACAATGCTGTTTTCCCTTAGGCCATCCACTGTTGTTGGATGCTATAGGCAGTTTGAGACTAACATTCTCAATTGATATTTCTGGCATGGTCTTTACATTGTTTACAAATGTCCTTAGGCAGAAATGGAAATGTACCACTAAATGGGACAACATATTTCTCAGGACTTTCTTGCTTTTCTCAGTCTCCTGAGAATTCACTTGAAAGACTAAACAATTCTCAAATCACAATTAGGAAGACAAAAGCCATTCGATATATTCAGTAAACATCCTTTTGGTTTCCACTCTATCAACTATACTATTAATTTAATATATCATCTTCAACCTACTCTCAAGACCCAAATTCAGCAAACCAAGGCTCAGTTATGAAATCGGCCATGTTAAAATGCCTTTATTCCATTTTCATCAGTTTAATTATCACAAATCTGCTCAGATATGCGGGCTCAGAGACTGATGAAGAATGCACAGTAGAATCTTCAATATGCCATTAAACTAGTACAATGCTTAATTTTTTAGGTGGAGGAATGAATCACCATAAATCAGAGGCCTTGGACATATAATTAACAATTCTATTAGAGAATATATCTGATTAACTGATTAATAAGGAACTTGAATACTGCCAAAATAAAATCAGAGGTTTTCTTGCAAGCTGTGGTGATGATCAAAACAATAAGATTGCAATGTCTAAAGTCAAAAAAAATTGTTTCAAGAGAAAATATAAAATATGACTTAATTTAACCTCTTCTAAAAATGCCAGTGTTAAGATTATGTACTGAATTTTCTTCCAGAGAGATTCAACAGCAAACGAGGAGGGAGATTAATTTTGAAAGTTCAAAATGAGGTTACCAAGAAAGTGCCAGCGTGGGCTGAGTGTGAGACATAAAACTAAGAGGATAGAAGTATGTACTCTGAAACCAAATTGCCTGAGTTTGAATCTAACTCCACCAGAATATAGCTGTGTGACCTCTGATGAGTGACTTAACCACTGTGCCTTAGTTTCCCTGTTTGTAAAATGAGTGACTTGGCAACTACCTCCTCAGAGTGTTATGAGGATTAAATGAATCCATGTGTATAAATAATGCACAGCAGTTAAAGTGTCATAGAATTGCTTGATACTATTATTTTTTGGCAATACCAATATTGTACTCATTGAAATGTATCTATTTTGAGACATTTTTCAAATTTCCTATTTTGAGATGAGTTTCTGTCTTTCAATACGAGAAACACTATATGATCCAGGCATTTGAACTAGGATTGAATGATCTGCCTGTACAATCAAAGAGGGGATCTTGTCTGCTGGTTAGGTATGACTGGAAAAGAAGACGCAAATATTTTTTCACAGCTTTTTGTATCTGATGGAGACAGAGCATTATAGAATTGATATGAGGGGCACCTGGGTGGCTCAGTTGGTTAAGCGACTGCCTTCAGCTCAGGTCATGATCCCGGAGACCCGGGATCGAGTCCCACATCGGGCTCCCTGCTCGGCGGGAAGCCTGCTTCTCCCTCTCTCACTCCCCTTGCTTGTGTTCCCTCTCTCGCTGTGTTTCTCTCTGTCAAATAAATAAATAAAATCTTAAAAAAAAAGAAAGAAATGATATGAGCAAAAGTATAGGTTTGAGGAGACCCAAACATAAGGAAAAGGTTTTCCCTGACTGACTCTCCATTTACCTTATATAAGTCGTAATTTCTCAGTTTTTTTTTTTTTTGTAATTTCTCAGTTTTTCTACTGATTATTTACTCCCACATCTGAGTATCCAACCTGCCAGTGCCAAGAATCCCACAGCATACCACTGTGAGGAAGAGGGTAACTACTAGGTAGCAAGTTGATTGTAAATAATTCTGTATGTCATTAGAAGTGATTTGTCCTACCATTACCATCATCAATGAACTTACAGAATCCCTCATTCATTTACATGGTGTACACACACACACACACACACACACTGCAAAATCTATTTCACAACAAATAAAGTAAAGGAGTTTTGTCCTGCTTGTTCATGGATCTTACCATATTTCACAACACACAGAAAGAGGCTAAACTCTGGAAGAGAGTATTAAAGGCTTTACCCTTTGGATGGCAGCACATTGTAAGTTGGGGTATCTGCACTTAAAGGTTCAGTATATGATCTGAACTAATGACTGATATATGATATGCCAGAACATACAAGGCAACTACAAAGGGGTACAAATGAAAGTACCCCCTCTAGGTGTGCCTGGGTGGCTCAGTTGTTGAGCATCTGCCTTCGGCTTGGGTCCAGAGTCCCAGGATGGAGCCCTACATCAGGCTTCCTGCAGAATAGGAAGCCTGCTTTTCTCTCTCTCACTCCCCCTTCTTGTGTTCCCTCTCTAGCTGGGTTTCTCTCTATCAAATAAATAAATAAAATCTTAAAAAAAAAGAAATTAAGAAAGGAAGGAAGGAAGGAAGGCAGTACCCCCTCTATTACCAGTGGTAACACGTGAACAAAAATGTGGGTTCCTGGAACAGTACCTCTGTGCTTTCCTGTTTAGACTGTTAGTTCACCCTGCAAAAAGGAACACTTCTACTAGGGTCACAAGAATTCTTCCAGTAAGGTGAAAGCTGAAATCTCCTGCTGTCCTATTTAGGATTCAGCATTCTAGTTAATGGAAAGCCAAAAATATTACTCTATTGGTTGGGTACATTGATCCTGATTATTAAGAGAAAATAGGGTGGCTGCTCTATAGTTAAATTAAGGTTACATACATATTAAGTATGGAATTCAAGTAACTATCTGAAGAACTTCAATGCAATTCTGAGTCTAGTGGCAAAAGTTGGTGAAAGGTGTAACAACACAATGCAGACAGAACTCTTAAGGATCTGGTCACAGCCCTAGTTAAACACTATGATCAAGCTGAAAGCAAAAGAAATAGTAAGGAAGAATAAAGTTACAAACACCAACTGTGTTACTGTGACCAATTAGAGAAATCAAGAGTTCAGAATCTAAGCAAGTTTCATTATGCTTGCTTTGTTTTATATATATAACATACATACATATATATAACAATTTATAGTCCTTATCTGCTCTTTGCCTATTTTCTTTTTAATTTAGTTTTATTTTATTTTTGATTCCAGTATAGTTAACATACAGTGTTATATTAGCTTCAGGTATACAATATAGCAATTCACCAATTCTATACATTACTCAGTGCTCACCTTGTTAAGTGTACTCTTAATTCCCTTCACCTATTTCATCCATTCCCACACCCATCTCTCTGCCGGTAACCATCAGTTTGTTCTCTAGATTTAAGAGTCTGTTTTCTGGTTTCTCTTTTTTTCTTTGTTCATTTGTTTTCTTAAATTCTACATATGAGTGAAATCACATGGCATTTGTCTTTCTCTGCCTGACTTATTTCACATAGCATTATACCCTCTAGATCCATCCATGCTGTTGCAAATAGTAAGATTTCATTCTTTTATTTGGCTGAATAATATTCTACTATATATATATTATATATATGCATCACTTCTTTATCCATTCGTCTATCAACAGACACTTGGATTACTTCCATAATTTGGCTATTGTAAATAATACTGCTGTACACATACAAATGCACATATCCTTTCAAAAACTATTTTTGTATTCTTTGAGTAAATAGTAGTGGAATTATTGAACCAAATGATAATTCTATTTTTTAATTTTTTGAGGAAGCTCCATACTGTTTTCCACAGTTGCTCAACAGTGCATACTTCTTTTCCTTCACATCTTCATCAACACTTGTTGTTTGTGTTTTTTATTTTAGCCATTCTGATAGGTGTGAGGAGGTATCTCAGTGTGGTTTTGATTTGCATTCCTAATGATGAGTGATATTAAGCAACTTTTCATGTATCTGCTGGCCATCTGGATGTCTTCTTAGGAGAAATGTCTGTTCATGACTTTTGTCCATTTTTTAATGGGATTATTTGGTTTTTTGGTGCTGAGTTGTAAAAATTCTTTATGTATTTTGGATACTAACCCTTAGCTGGATATGTCATTTACAAATATCTTCTCCTATTCAGTAGGTTGTCTTTTAGTTTTGTTGATGGTGTCCTTTGCTGTGCAGAAGCTTTTTATTTTCATGTAGTCCCAATAGTTTATTTTTTATTTTGTTTCCCTTGCCTTCAATGACATATTTAGAAAAATGTTGTTGTAGCCAATGTCAGAGAAATTACTGCTTGCGCTCCCTTCTAGGATTTGTATGGTTTCAGGATTCACGTTTAGGTCTCTAATTTTGAATCTGTATGGTCTTGAATCATTCATTTCTAGATATCAATATGAATATATTATAACATAGATACTGAATAATTCAAGTTTTCCTGGGAAATCTGTTGCTCAAATTACAATTTATCCTTTATTTTCAGTTTAATAATTTGAATGAGGTAATTCAATTCAACACTATCATATGTAAATTGTTAACAGCATTACATATACAACATAGATCTTGGGATCTTTGTTAGTAATAAAAATTTCTTACTACTACAGGAGGAGTGCCCAAAGTGAAAGTGATTTAGAATGACAAATAAGCTGAGATATGAGATTTAGACTATAGTTCCCACTGCAGCTGTGTCAATAACTGCAAAGGGTCTCAGATTTACCTTGCGTATTATCTAATAAGCTAGACTATTACTATTTCATAAGTACTGGCATAAAACATAAGACTCCTGGATCAGAGATAAATCTCTTTATTACTCACAGCACAATAAGCAGCATAATCATCAGCATATTTGTGTCAGGTCTCCCTGCCCGAAGTTCCAAAGGGCAACACAGATTAGCACATGTAGTTCTCTGAACATACAGCAGGGTGAATTTCAGAAGAGCAACCGTGAGTTCACTCAGTGAGCCTGAACCTCTTTATAATGTGCAGTAGACGTGTTTTCTCTTCCTTTGATACAGATGAGGACGAGGTCATTATTATAGTGGAAAATAACTTAACCTCCCCTTTAAAACAATGGAAGATGCTACATCTCTCTTCCAAGGCCAGTTGCTGTACAAGCATCCTTGAAGAAATAATTTTTTTAAAAAGATTTTATTTATTTATTTGACAGAGAGAGAGATCATAAGTAGGCAGAGAGGCAGGCAGAGAGAGGAGGAAGCAGGCTCCTGGCTGAGCAGAGAGCCCGATGCGGGCCTCAATCCTAGGACCCTGAGATCATGACCTGAGCTGAAGGCAGAGGATTTAACCCACTGAGCCACCCAGGCGCCCTGAAGAAATAATTTAAAAAAATATATAATGCCTTTCTCTACAACAAGTCCAGACACATGAGAGTACCAGAGAAAACGGTCTTCCAACAGACTGACTTTGCAGCTTATGGCTGATCTCTTCACTGTGACTTGCTTCCCACCGCCTGGGAAATGAATTATCAATGTACTGTCTCCTGAAATATTTTAGACTTGAGGTCTTTATGTTTAATCAAAGGACTACAACAAAACATGTCCCATGATTTTAAATAATGTGAACTCTCAGAAGTCAAGTCAATAAGGAACCAATGGTTCTGATATTCACTTCCTGAATGCAAAAAACAAAATGGAGGAAACAAAAGACCTTAACCAAGATCCTCTTTATATTGAGAGGGAAAAAAAAAAATGCTATTCAACAATAACCAAATATACAAAATGCTCTTCTTCCAGAACAGGGATTTTTTTTTCCCTTCCAGAAGAGCAATTTATATAATATAGAGCAGTCAGATCTCAGAGCAAACCTCTGTTTCTTGGTCAAAAAAAAAAAAAAAAAAAGAGAGAGTTGGGAAGAGAGAATACCCTATCCAATCTTGTTTGGAAATTAAGTAGAAGAGGTGAATTCTTATTGTGTCCCAAAACTAAGAGAGAAAGAGAGAGTCAGAAAAAGAGACAAAGGAGCAGAGAGACAGAAAAAGAAAGACACAGAAACAGGAACAGAGACAAAAGAGTGTGAAATCTTGGAAAAAACATGCAAAAACTTTATGCAAAGATATGCCTGGGTTTCAGTCATAGTTCTGTCCCTTAGGAGCCATATGACTTATAAACTGAGCTTCTCTGAGCCTTAGTTTTCTTACTTCTTAAATATAGTGCAGTCAATAAATTAGAAATAGTTTATATAAAATACACAGTCATACTTGGTATTCAATCAGAGTTAGCTATTAATTACAGACAGTTGATAATATATCACTGGGGGAAGAAGTCTGGTGAAAGAACTGAGATTTATTCCCATGAAGGACAGAAAAGTCATGGAAATGGATGAACTCTCCAAAGAAGAGAATATAAATGAGTCAGTCAGATGCCAGAGATTAAATAAGGACATAAAAGATAGTCCATGATATTGGCCGCCCCAGTGAATTCACACCCTCGTTAGTCTTCTTCCTTTGAATCAGGGATGAGTCAATTTCTTGCTTCAAGCAGTAGAATGTGGCAAAAGTGATGCTATTCCAGTTCTGGGCCTAACGTGAAAGCTACTGGAAGCTTCTGCTTTTGTGCTTGTTGACACCCTGGGTAGGAGTCCTGCTGAGAGATCATATGAAGATAGCATACAGAGAAGGCATGAAGGCATGTAGAGAGGCAGAGGTCCTGGGTTGAGAGAGACAGACAGACAGACAGAGACAGAGAGACACCTAGTCATCCTGTATCTCAGCTAGAGCCCAACCTTCCAGGAGCTAGATCTATGAGCGAAACATTTTGGATGTTCCACAATCTTGCTGAAATAGCATGAGAGGTTTCAAGTGAAACCAGCAAAAGAACTGTATAACTGAGTTCTAGTCATCCACAAAACTGTGAGAAATATTAAAGTAATTGGTTTTAAGCCACTAAGTTTTGAAGTGATTGGATACACAGCAACAAATAACCAAACCAGAAATTAAAATGTTGTATTAAATTTGACTGTAGTTCATCTGGCCTCAGGGTTTTTCTGCATCAAGGGATGCTTTTTAAGAACACGATATCCCTGTCCATATTATTCTCACAAATAAATGATATGTTAGCATCCTCACTTTCCCCACCATGGATGTGTGATTTCCAATTCATCTAAACCACATTTAAATGTATTTATATCTTTCATATGCATAACTCTGGGGCATAAACGTGACAAACATTTACAATCTATCATGTCAATTGTCCATCCTACAAATTGTTCTAAAAAAAATATTTTAAATGCCAAGCAATAATTCCATTTTGTATTTTAAGCCAATATTCTCCAAAGTAAAACAAGGGAGAGAGATTGAAGGAAAATTAGATAATGTATCTGTAACATTTCACTAAATGTTAAATATCTCATGATTTATACATCTGAATTTAACTCGATTCCTTATTGATCTTCTAGAAGTCACATAATAATATCCATGATAAACAGGGATTTGCCTAGTCTTCGATGAACTTAACGTGTTTATTTAGCATGCTGTTATTGGTAAATTCCATCTAAAATTATTTTAAGACACATATATCTAATCAGTTTAATCCTTTTGCCCTAACTTCAGGGAAGGGAAGCCTCTCCCCATTTACAGGTAATCATGGTGTTGTAGGTATGTAGGTTTTTATTCTGTGATTTGTCTCTTTTTTTTAAACTTCTGTAAATATGTGGCTGGAGATTGGGAGGACCAGTGTAGCACGAGGTAAGAAAGGGTTAGAAAAGATGAGGATACTAAGGGCAGTTATTTTTGTCCTGAGCTTTACTGAAAATGGCCTACACTGAGAAGTTAGTGCAGTGTGGGGCAGTTAAACACAAAACCTGAAACTTCCATGATCCAAATACAAGTATGAACCAAACAAAGGATGAAGGAAGAGGCCAGAAGTCTGGTGGAGAGTCATGCAGTGGGTGCATACGTGATGTCAAGGAAGAAGGCAAGCAGTGATTCAAAGTCCAAACTCACTCGTTCAAGTGTCAATGGGCAAGTGTACTGAAGAATAAGAAGGACATCAGATCACTGCCGGAGATACTCAGGAGATTCATGGAAACTGATGTGGAGAACAAAGGCAAAAGGAAATGTGGATAACATTAAATTTCCTTATAACCTGCAGTTCATTGACAAATACTTGAGGCAAGCAGAGTATAACATTCTTCCAGGAACTCCCAACTATTTTAATATTAATGCCTTGCTAGAGTTAAAAACAACCTTAGCTAGACATTAGCTAGGTCTTCAGGATCCCCTAAGTCTTCTTTAGCATATGAAAAATCCTTTTGGAAACTTTTGTCCTTACCTCCCCCAACTCCAAAATACAGAATGGACTGCTCCAAACAACCCCAGGACATCTCTTTCTGCCCACTGCATCCTGTCTTTAATAAAACCACCCCTTGTATAACAAATACATTTCAATTTGCTCCAGACCCATATCAAATCACATCAGAGACCGAAAGAGTTAATAAAATAAAATGAAATAAAGTTAACTAGGGAAGATCAAGCAAGGAGAGATGGCTCCCTTCCTAAACTTCCTGATTCTCCCCCTGATCTCTCTGTTAGTTGTGGACCTAAGAACAATTCCCATTTTGACCCACTCACTTTATAAAGGGCATGAGGTCTGACTCAGATTTTCACATATGTTGTTCAGCTCTCATTGTCCTAGACACTGAGAATTGGAATGCACTGTCAAATACTCATTTTTATTTTTTTAAAGGATTATAATGTCTTCTTTTTTTTTTCAAAGATTTTATTCATTTATTTGACAGAGAGATCACAAGTAGGCAGAGAGGTAGACAGAGAGGCAGAGGAAACAGGCTCCCTGCCGAGCAGAGAGCCTGATGCAGGCCTCCATCCCAGGACCCTGAGATCATGACCTGAGCTGAAGGCAGAGGCTTTAACCCACTGAGCCACTCAGGCGTCCCAAATACTCATTTTTAAAGGCAATAGAGAATGACAAGGGAAAAACTGTACTCTAAGATGGCTGAACCAAACCAGCAAGGGGATTCTAATCCCTGTAACAAAGCCCTTCTGGGTTCTTCTTCCCTACCCTGTTCCCCTCGTACAACAAAAGTACCAAGTATGTGGAAGGAGAAGGGTATAAATTACCCTCCCTGCTTGTGCTCTGGGCTCCGACCTTTGGAGAACAGACTCCTCTGAGCCCGCCGGTGTTAAAAAAAAACATCCGATCCGCCGAAGTGCAGCTTGGTTCTTCAGCCAGGATCCAGTCCAGGTTCCGTAACAAGAACACTGCTGATGGACAAAGCCATGTCATGGAGGGACTTACTCTCCCTGCTCAGCCTCAGCATAAGAAATCATCTTTTCCAGGAAAAACGGTGTTTTGTAATGGAGGGAATTTCTTTTAAAAATCATACTTTATATTCTATCCAAAGAGGAAATTAAATCACAACAGAAAGGTATTGTACCATCAGCTAGAGGTGCAATCTAAAATTAGGTCTCAAGACCTGCTCCTTTTAATAAGTGAGAAAAACTACATTTTCACCAGCTGTTACAGTCTCAGTGACCGAGGCATGACAAATGTGGGAGGGAAGGTCATTTCTCAGTCTTTAACGCATGGCTTGGCCTAAAGGCTGGACTCTTCCAAGAAGCTGCACATATGGAGGAAGCAACTGTGCATATCACGTGTCATATGTTGAAGTGTGCTTGGACTGAATTTAGATGATCACCATGACAACTGTGAGCCAAGGAGAATTTCTGGTAGTGAGGGTACAGAAATCATTACACACCACAAGAATGGGGTCCTGTTGTTGATGTGGCCAAGCGGACCTAAAGCAAATCAACTTCATTTATTCCCACTGTGAAGCTTTTTCTTTTATCTCCACCTAACAATAAATACCAAAAGCAAAGAGCTAAATGGCAGTTACTACACAAATGTCTTTGCAGATAATCTTCCCTTATTCTTTTCCCAGCTTGGGACAAACATGTCAAGTGAGGCTTTGCAGAAGTCAGCATAATTAAGAAAACTGGTAACTTACTCGTGCAAAACAATTTTGCGGGTCTGCCTTCAAAAGTGTTTTTGTCCACCCCTTTGTCATTTACTTCTTGTTAAGGAATGCTTTTGAGTATCATGTTTCAGAGTGGTTGGCTTGCTTGACAAAAGATAAATGGCTAAGAAAGTTTAGTCACTTGCTGATCAAGCTGCAGGAAAAACAGAAATAGAGAATAGTATGGGTGATGTTGAGACTCCTAATGATTTCATTAAAAGCTCTTGAGTCCATCTTCAGAATTAAAAATCCATACACAAAATACACCTGATAGGATTTAATTATGAATGCTATATATCAAATTCCCATACAGGAGTGAATCACTGTCATTTTCCTCCAAGAATGATACTGATATGGGATTCCCAAAGCTGTAAATGCCATGCTACTGTAAGTTACATATATACTACATGTACTTTTGTAATTTTTCTTTTTTTTTTTTTTTTAAAGATTTTATTTATTTGACAGAGAGAAACACAGCCAGAGAGGGAACACAATCAGGGGGAGTGAGAGAGGGAGAAGCAGGCTTCCTGCCGAGCAGGGAGCCCGATGTGGGACTTGATCCTGGGTCTCCAGGATCATGACCTGAGCCGAAGGCAGTTGCCCAACCAACTGAGCCACCCAGGCACCCCAACTTTTGTAATTTTTCAATAAAGGATACTGCACAAGATCCTCCAAGTTACCCCTGGTTATTCCCCAGTCTCAGCTGAGTGGAACAATAACTAGACATGACATTTCATAAATGGATTCCATGTGATTCCAGCAATCTCCATTTCCCATTCCTCATGTACCAGCTCCTGCTCTTCACTATGGCATTAAATATTCTGAGATATATATATATATATATATATATATATATATATATATATATATCTTCTACACTACACTACTGTCTTATGTTCAAGCAAGAGAAGAAGCTTCCTACTGTAAGTATTGAAGAAGGGATCACAATCAGGGTAATGTCCCAAATGAGATGCTGAGAATCTCTGGACTGGAAACTGGAGAGGAAGCTAGAATTGAGGCTTACAATAGGAGATGACAGAGAATTAGAATAGGGGCAAAAATGGAGCCTTTATGGACTCTAAAATCAGTTGACCACAGAGGGAGTAATGAGGTTAGTCAGAAGGGTATTTTGGCATGGAGACTGGAGCCGACTGAGGACTCACATGCCCAGAGCAAAGGACAGGACAGTTCAGAGGTCTACTGGCTGGGTCTAGTAGTCAGAATCCCCTTAAGCAAAAACCAAAATGAAATGGCTGCAGCTTACACAGAAAGTACCTTTATTTTCTAGGGACTATAAAGGCTGAAGAACATTTCTCTGTATTGGACTGACTGTTTATTAGGAAGATAGGACCATTATTATGAAAGGACTGGATTATTGACAGGATGCCGGCCCTTCAGATGAAAAAGCCTGGAAAGATAGGGTATTCTCTGAAATTAGTTATTCAAATAATATGAGAAAACTACAGTTATATACCCATTCTGTGAACTACAAAATTCTTAGTGTTCCTTGCTGTTATGAACTACACATTTTCAGCAGCACTCTGTGATGAACTTTAATGGCAATTACAAGGCGTGAGATTCACTGACAATCAGTTGATTATGAAAGCACAAAGCCCCACTGTTGCTTCAGTATTCACTAGATTATTATATTATCTATATTACTGACAACACCCATCGCACTCACTGGCCAGGCCACGATTCATCTTTTTTACTTCCCATTGTTGCTCATGGTGCTATCTTCTGGACTTGAAATATCAAAGTGACTTTACATATTTCCATCTCCAATATCTAACTGCAAATTATATCTCGATAAAACCTTTTCATCTGAACTCCCGGCCCTTCATGATGTGACATCAGTCTCCCCTCACGGTAATTATCATCATTATCAACATCATTGCTAATGGTTACTTAGCATTTATTATACACCAGACTCCTTTATGTATCTTTATTCATCATAACAGTGCTATAAGGTAGGCTACATTATTGTCCTTAGCTTACCAATAGGGTAAGTGACATCAATAACCTTTCTCCATATTGCACAGTGTATAACAGAGCTGTCAGCTTTGAAACCTAGAGGTCTTACTGGAAATACATAAAAAACACAAGAATGACCTTTATAATATACTTATATACCTAGCCAATTTTTTAAAACAACAGGAACTAAGGAGGGTCATTGAAAATTAATCTTAAAGATAAAACGAAGATATGCATACAGCAGAATACTCTAATACAGAATAATCTTGCACAAAGATGGAAGGAAGACAGACAAAGAAAAGACTTGTCAGGGACAGTGGTAGAAAAAAGTTGTGTTTTTGGTGTAGGAAATTCCAACTAAAATTCTAGTTATCTCAATGGTTTCTGATCTGCAAACGAGCTTTTGAAATAATAGATTTATATTGGACCTCATTTCCCTATATGGTACCTAGACAAATTTTCTTCATCAGTTGATAATAGATATGCCTGAGAGCTCTTATCCTCATATCTTCTCCTCTTCCACACTTTCCTTTTAGGAACCCAGTCTATATCTTTCACTTGACCTTCTCTTGGGGCTGCTTCCCTGAATGCACATATTCAGGGCACCTCTCATCCTTACTTCCTAGGAATCTGGGTTTGGATCCCCTTCATTTGGCCTTTTTGTGAGCTTTCCTCCAAAGAGAACATTGGGTAGGCATCTTCCTACTCCCAAGTTTTAGGAATTCTGCAGTGGATATCTTCTCTCCATGCCTTTTCTCATCTGTGATTCTTTGAGTGCAGATACGCTGGCCCTTTCCAATACACTCAGTCCTCTTAGTTATCAGCACAGGATTCCCTTTCACTTGGTCTTCTCTGGGGCCAGTTCCTCGAGTGTACACATGCAGGCCCATTCAATCGCCTTCATAAGACTCCCTTTCACTTGGCCCTCACTTGAGATGAATGAATTACTATGCCCCATCTCCATGGCACGAGGAGAGAACTTGGAATACAATCAGTGCTCTCTTGTTTTATAGTAAACTAAAACTGTTTACATAGTAAATCTTAGTGGCTTTTCGCACAGGAAGGAGCCCCGATGTCTTTTTTGTTCAAGCATTCCTGAAATTTGTTTGGATTTGTGATAAACCTTATTTTCCTTCTTAAAAGCAACCTTTCTGACAATCATCATATGATCTTTCTAATATGAGAAATTTGAGTGGGGGGGATCGTGGGGGGTACGGAGGGAAAAAAATGAAACAAGATGGGACTGGGGAGGGAGACAAACCATAAGAAACGCTTAATCTCAGGAAACAAACTGAGGGTTGCTGGAGGGGAGCAGATAGGGTGGCTGGGTTATAGAGAAAAAATAAATTAAATTAAATTAAAATATAAAATAAAATAATAAAATAAAATAAAAATAAAATAAGAAAGTAAAATAAAATAAACAAAATAAAACAATAAAACAACCTTTCTACCTATGAGGGCCTAGGGCTCAGGCAGTGGGGAGCAATTCTCTGTTATTTTAATATAGTACCCACTGACATCTCCATCTCATTCTGAAAATCTAAGATCTGGATCTCCCTCTTTTGGCTAAGAACCCACCTACTTCCTCTCCTTGCCTTAGGAATACTTATAAAATTCAGTGCAGGATGTCCAGAACTAAATTCTAGAACCCCATTTCCAGTTCTACATGATCTACAATGTCTATTAATGTCAACAAGTCTCAGAGATAAGGAATGACTCATTAAAATAAACAGCACTGTCTCTTGAACATCTATCAAGTTATGAGTAATTTGATGAGTTATGAGAGGTTTTGATTCTATGGAAATAGAGTTCTTTGCACCCCAAAGTCCAAGACTTACAACCTGGTCTATATGACAAAATTTACAACCTCAGGCCTGTGCCTCAGAGTTGGAGGACCTTCTGCAAATCAAGGTATTCTTCAGTCACACTGAGCATAAATAGAATATCCCGTCATTGCCATAGTAAAATACGCATAGGACACTCTGGGAAAAGGGAAAGCAAGATATACAAATAAAAACTGACCTTGGCCAAGTTTATTCCAGGAGATCACTCACCATCCATCTGCCATGAGGTCCTGGAAGCCTGTGAGACAAAACAAGAAGGCTTGGCATGAAACAATGCCTCTACCGTACAGGATACAAACCCTGCCATTTGTAAACCAAGCCTTCTTGATTCAGGGCCTTTTTACCCTGTGTTGCCCTCCTGCTGAAATGGCATCTTTCAAGCAAATGGATAGTTTGTTTCAACAAGAAATGGGATCATTACTTTGCTAGCTGGTGACAACACGTAAGGTCAGTTTCTCTGTGACTAAAAAAAAGTCAGCCCTGCAGACATCCATTTGCTGCTTCAGAGGACTTGGAAATCATGGGAAATCACGACCCTGCCAAGCAGATGAGCAAACTGTGGAAGTGCACTCTGCATCAGTCTGGGGATAAAACTGGGGTATATTCTGCGATGATCAGTTTCCTTCTCCACATAGCAGGCAGCATTATTTTTTTCTAATTTTAACTGTAACCGAAAAGCCCTTTTCACATGCTAGGGGTGCGACTAAAGTCACAATGGGGTTTTAATCATCAATCCAACATCTCTGTGAGGTCCCATAAAAGCACTATAAGACTATCCACCCCTCCTCCTATAGGCTCATCACTGGAGATCACTTTCTGGAATATTTTTCTGTGGGAACTACCTCATGTCTGGAGTCGAAACCCAGCCAGAAGTTAGGCAATTCTGCACCCATCTCTGGAAGCAGGTGACAGGTAGCTCACAGTGAAGCCAGAGACTGATGCCCAAGCACAGAAATCCAAGGAGACCATTCCCAAACCTCTATTGCCTTCCAAGAAGACTCACCATAAGCATAATCCAGAGAGGCAGATTTGACTCCATATGACCCCTACCTCACAATGTCACTGTTAAAAACCAGGTAGTTTCTACAGTCCATGTCATTCCTGTGTACTGATACAGCAGTATCAGGTACAGGTTTTCTTTTGGTTCCTGTTTCATAGGGGGTTGAGAAGTGAGGAGGGTATGAAAGAACGAAGATAAAATGCTCTCTCTCTGCTCCCACTGTCATAGTCAGCTGTGGCTACCACATACCACCATACATCATTGTAAACTATGTTATAAATGACATCACAACCTGTTCTTTTACCATTAATATGCAGCCATTAATCTCAAAGCCATCCCATTGTGTTCAAGTTATTTACTCATGGAAAGTTTTCTGGTTCAGCCTGTGATGCTCATAACCCCATGCATCACAGACACTGGATGGTTGTTTACAAAACCCATTTCCTTTTATTCATATGCACCCCGTCTGACCTGCATTGCAGCAGTTGGGGCCATGTGGATAGAAGTGGGGAGCCATGTGGATAGAAGTGACAGCCATGTGGATGGACACCACTTCCATATCCAACCTAAAACAGTATCTCCCATATCTCCAAACTATCCTCCACTTCCCTACAGCAGACAGAAGAAAAATATCTAGCAGGAAAACATACAGTCCTATGAGGTAGTAGTGCTATAAGGAGGAGGCTGGTCTCAACACCCTTCCATGGAAAGTCACCCACCAAACACCTGAATGAGCCAGCACAAGATCTGCATCATATCAAGCCATTAACATCTGGGGACTGGTCACTACAGTAGTTAACCTTCCTGGTCTAATATATCCTGGTAGTTTAAGGTCTGATTTAGGCTTTAGTTGCACTCTGAATTCCTTCCTACTGCTCTCTGGCCAGTTTTCATTTATAAAAGGTTTTCTAAGAATGTGCAACCCTGAATAAGAAAGAAACCAGATCCTATATGGATCTTTTCTCAGAAGAATATTTGGCCCCTTTGCTAATTTTTCTATTGGATCTTCCCTGACAAATGGCCCCTTCCTTCAAAAAATATGGGAATTAGAATCCACACAATCTCTGTGGCTGAATACATCATCAACTACTTCGCAGAAATGAAGGAAATTATCTCTGAAAGACTGCACTTTAAAGTCCAAAATTCACACCAGTTAAATTTACACAATATATAAGATCACAATAAAACACACACATTACACACACACACACACACACACACACACACACACACACAGAAAGCACTATAAATAGTGACAAAAACACAAATTACAGGGGCGCCTGGGTGGCTCAGTGGGTTAAGTCTGCCTTTGGCTCAGGTCACGGTCTCAGGGTCCTGGAATCGAGCCCTGAGTCAGGCTCTCTGCTCAGCAGGGAGTCTGCTTCCCCCTCTCTCTCTGTCAAATAAATAAATAAAATCTTAAAAAACAACAACAACAAAAAAACCCCACAAAACTACAGTATCAGATCCACAAAGACTGCAGATATTAGAATGATCAGACACACATTCAATATGATTACAGAAACAGCATGACTATGACAAATTGTATTTTTTACCAAATATTACATATTAATACTATTTTGCAAATATTAATCTCCCACCCCTATATGTGAATGTATATGAGGATGTTTGTTGTTTCTGAGCTAGGCAACTGGAATATGACTGAGCATATTTACCCAGTCCTCCTTGAGTAGAGTACTTCCTCACTCCCACCCCATTCACGCTGGACTTGTTCATGTAGCTTGTTTTGGCTGATAGAAAATGGGTGGAAGTGACAATCTGCCAATTCCAAACCTATGTCAGATGAGGCACCGAGTGTTTCCATCAAACCTTTGGGGAAATTACATTTCCACCATGAAAAGAATACATATTAAGTAGCCACATCCCCTTCTGCCTGTGTCTAAAAAATGAGATACATGGGAAGACCTGGATTTGACACACAGCCTAAAGCAGAGTTTTTTTATTTTCTTTTTCTTTATAAAGATTTTATTTATTTATCTGACAGAGAGATCACAAGTAAGCAGAGAGAGAGGAGGAAGCAGGCTCCCTGCTGAGCAGGGAGCCCGACATGGGCTATGATCCCAGGACTCTGGGATCATGACCTGGGCCGAAGGCAGAGGATTAACCCACTGAGCCACGAAGGCACCCATGAACCAGAGTTTTTTCTAATCACACAAAAGCATTATGTTAACCGGTAATTGTATTACAATAAAAGCAAAAATCCTTGGAGCGCCTGGGTGGCTCAGTGGTTAAGCCTCTGCCTTCAGCTCAGGTCATGATCCCAGAGTCCCGGGATCGAGGCCTGCATCGGGCTGCCTGCTCAGCGGGAAGCCTGCTTCTCCCTCTCTCACACTCCCTGCTTGTGTTCCCTCTCTGGCTGTGTTTCTCTCTGTCAAATAAATAAAATCTTTAAAAAATTTTTTAAAAAAGCACAAATCCTTATCTGTTTCAACAGTGAAGTTATTCATATTCTTTCACTGATGCAAAACATTTAAGGCATTTTAGGCCGACCAGCTTGAGAAATCAGTGGATAGTGGAATACTCTATCTCTGTGTGCTAGTCCCCTTCAAGGAAAGGAGGAAAATGACTATTACCATGTCAGCACAAACCTGAGTTTATGAGTGAAAGTCATCTATCCCACTGGTGAGACTACTTGAGCTAGCTATAGTTTTAGAATGTACATTTCAAGAACAATGTAAATAAGGTGTCTGTGGCAGTCTTGGGTTAGTGTCCTAAGAATGAAAAAAAATAAGTGTATTCCCAATGCTTGCCTAAAATAAATGGAATGTATATATATGTTCCCATGTGTCTGTGACTGCGCATGTGGACCTTCACTGTCTCTGAACTAGGCTGCTGGAATATGGCTTACACTGTCAAATGGCTCCCCCTGAAATAGTTTCAGCTGAGTCTTATTAGAAGCTGAAAAATCAGGGTTACACTCTGAAAATAAATATTCTTCTGGAACACTTTCAGGAATATCTGATGGCCCAATTTTTGCCTACATAGCATTGCTGGGGAGTGACTTTTCCCTGCAAGTGCAAGTCAGCCAAACCCTAATTGCACTTCACCATTTACACTGGAGGCCCTTAGGTGGCGGCTCTCATTTCTTCTCATACCAGTCCTCATACCAGACTCCAAATTAGAAAAGTTTATCTTTCTCTACTTAAAAGCTAATTTTCTTAACTGGATACATAAACAGTCATGGTTCTAAGACTGATTTGAGAAATCTAGAAAATAAGTGACAAACTGCATTTATTCTCCAGCTCTCTGACCACACAGTGCACATACTGACCTTTGCATGTGGCATCATGTTTGCCTTAGCATTGACTGTTCTGAGTGTACACAAAGGTTAGCTTTGCAACTGTCAATGGATTTTTATAATCACAGGTACACATTGCAAAGTGAAACTTAACTCCTCAAGAACAAAATTTCATGAGAATTGTGTGATTAAAACTAGTTTATATGGGGAACACCTGGGTGGCTCAGTCGGTTGAGCATCTGATTCTCCGTTTTGGCTCAGGTCATGATCTCAGGGTCATGGGATGGAGCCCACATGCAGCTCTGCACTCAGTGGGGAATCTGCTTGAGAGATTCTCTCTCTCCCCCTTCCATTCAGACCCTCCTCTGACTCATGCATGCTCTCTCTCTCTCTCTAAAATAAACAAACTAATTAAATCTTTATTTTTTAATATTTTATTTATTTATTTGACAGAGAGAAATCACAAGTAGGCAGAGAGGCAAGCAGAGAGAGAGGAAGAAGCAGGCTCCCTGCTGAGCAGAGAGCCCGATTCGGGCCTCCATCCCAGGACCCTGAGATCATGACCTGAGCCGAGGCAGAGGCTTTAACCCACTGAGCCACCTAGGTGCCTAATTAAATCTTTAAAAAAAAAAATAGTTTATAGGATAATCAGCAGGAAATCTATAATTGATACATACATGGCATGACCTTGGAAAACTAGATCACTTGTGATTTTTTTAAATGAAGGATCAATTTGAACATGATTCAGTTTTTATAATTTAACTTTTTATTATAAAATATAAACAACGAAATTTATGATTTTAACCATTTTAACCGTACACTTTAAAGGCACTATGTACACTCACATTGTTGTACAACCATGACCACCATCCATCTCCAGAACTTTTTCATCTTTCCAAACTGAAACTCTTTATCCAAAATAAAACTCCACATTCAGCCCTCCCCACAGACTTTGGCAGTCACACTTCTACCTTCTACCTCTGAATTCCATTTCTTTCCGAATCTCGTTTATGTGAAATCATACAACCTTTGCCTTTTCGTTACATGTCTTCAAGGTTCATTCTTCTATGTTACAGCATGTGTCATAATGCTATTCCTTTTTGAGACTAAATAATATTCCACTGTATGTATATACCACATTTTGTTCATCCATCATTCATCTACTGACATGAACATAGGTATACAAATACAGTATGAATCCCTGCTTTCAATTCTTTTGGGCATATAACCAACCAGAAGTGAAACTATTGGTTCATATGGCAATTTTATGTTTCATTTTTCCAGGGACTGCCAAACTATTTCCCACAGTGGCTGCACAATTTTACATCCCCAACAACAATACGTTAGGATTTCAATTTCTCTGTATTCTCACCAATACTTGTTATTTTCTTTCATTGCCAAATCCATTGTCTTGAAGCTTTGCCCTTAATTTCTCCTATAAAAATATTACAGTTTCAGCTCTTATGTTTAGGTCAAAATGTATGAATTTGGAAGTTAATTTTTGTATATGGTATAAAGTAAGGATCCAATTTCATTCTTTTGCATGTGAGTGTCCAGTTTTCCCAGCACTCTTTGTTGAAGACTCTCTTTTCCCTGTTGAATGGTTTTCAGTCCCTGAGGAAAATCATTTGACCATAGATGCAAAAGTTTATTTCTAGATTCTCTATTCAAAACACTGGTCTATATGTCTGTCTTTATGGCAGTACCACATGGTTTTAATTATATTAACTTTGTAATAAGTTTAGAAAACAGCATATTTTAGTCCTCTGACTTTCTCATTTTTAAAAATTGTTTTGACTATCTGGTGCCCCTGAAGTTCCATACCAATTTGAAAATAGATCTTCCTATTTCTTCAAAAACTGTCATAGTAATTTTGACAGAGATTACACTGAATCTATAGATCACTTTGGTAATATTAACATCTTAACAATACTAATTTTTCCAATCCATAAATGCAGTCTATCTTTCCATTTATATATGTGATCTTCAATTTTTTTATTATTATTTGTTTTGTTTTGTTTTTAATGTGTAAGTCTTTTGCCTCCTTGGTTAAATTTATTCCTAGGCATCTTATTCTTTTTAATGCTATTGTAAATGGTATTTTTCCTTAATTTCCTTTTTATATTGTTTAAGTGTAGAGAAACACAATTAATTCTTGTGTGCTGATTTTGTATCCTCAAACTTTACTAAATTCATTCATTAACTCTAATAAGCGTGTATCTGTGCAGGTGTGTTTGTAGCCATTAGAGTTTTCTAAATATAAGATCACGTCATCTATGAAGAGAGACAATTTTACTTCTTCCTATTCAATTTTAATGTCTTTTATTTCTTCCCTAATGGTTCTGGCTAGAACTTCCAAAATTATTTTGGATAGAAGTGGCAAAACCATGCCATAAAACAGTTCTTAACACAGACCAAGATCATTTTCACTGAAGAGGAAATCTATAGTCCCAGTTTATGTCAACTTTCACTGACTAATGAAGAAGAAAATAATTTGGGAATATTTACCTTACTTCCAGTAATTAGAAATTGGGAGACCAACAGAATTAAACTGGATGAGTGGGATAGAGAAAGCATCAGAAAACAAACAAGAGCTAAGAGGTCAGTAGCAATGGCAGCTCCAAATTTTGCAGGATCTAAAGTTTATACACCTTGGGAGTGTTTCTTCAAAGGAAAAAATACAAAATTTTGAATATAACAGTTAAGCAAGAAATTGAACATTTATTTAATATAAGAAAAGAAATGGCAACAAATGTATGTAGTCTTGGAAATTCTGGTCCCTTTCTGAGAAACTTTAGGAAATTAGTCAGCAATGATTATTTAAACAGGTTTCCTGATTACTATCTGGCTTCCTCTCCCTATCAAGCAAACTCCACAACTACCCCAAACTCCTAGCATTCCAAGGATCCCATTCAATTGAGAGGACCTCGTGATGCTGAAGCATTATTTGTTTCCTGAGAAGCCCAGCATCTGATCAGTAGAATGCCTAAATACGCATCTGTTTCCCAGGTATTAGCCCTGAAGAGTAGGATTTGAAAAAGTTATATTGCATCATTTTGTACAGTTTCTCTAGGACTAAAACTTGAAATACTGGGCGCCTGAGTGGCTCAGAGGGTTAAAGCCCCTGCCTTTGGCTCAGGTCATGATCTCAGGGTCCTAGGATTGAGGCCTCATCAGGCTCTCTGCTCAGCAGGGAGCCTGCTTCCTCCTCTCTCTCTCTCTGCCTGCCTCTCTGCCTACTTGTGACCCCTCTCTCTGTCAAATAAATAAATAAAATCTTAAAAAAAAAAAAAAAAACTTGAAATACCTGTATGGCATCTGTATTTGATTTCTTGCTTGAAATGGACATAATCTGTAGCCTTATTATAACATTAGGCAATAAAAGGCATGATTTATTCAACCAATTTGTCTTAAAAATTCTTGTCGAAGAAGCTTGATTATTGAAAATTCTAGAAAGATTGACTACTCTGATGCATCCATAATATAATCTCCAGAAACACACAACTCAAGATTGTGACAAATTTTCACTGTTCTTAAAGGTCTGTGTGAATGTCTGTGTGTGTATAAAACTCTTACTAAGGACTCTGATTTTTAGTTTCTTAAAAATACCAGGAAATTCTGCATTTCTGTTTTCACAACCTCAGTAATGTGATCTATTCAGTAATAATCAGGACAGAAAACAGTGATACTGTGGTAATTGGGTGCCAAGTCATATTCTTACATCTACCTATTTCATTCTCACAATGACCCCATGGGGAAAATTCTATTATTATTGTCATTTTATATGTGAGAAAGCTGAGACACAGAGAGGATTATTAACTTTTGCCCCGTGACAAATCCAATAAGGTGTGTGTTAACTCTGGAGCCTGTGTGCCTAACAGCAACATTTTACTATCTCACCAGGCTTCACCAACTACTGATGAACTAGGTGGTACTTATTTGTGATGTGGGGGTCCTCAGCTATAAACGGCTGTTCTTTCACCCCAGTGGAAGACCAATTATTTGACATTCTATCCTGATAGTCATAAGAGCATGTGGCTGGAAGTATATTGGCTTTTTGACCTCTTGCCAATCTGTTTTCTAGGAAATCTTCTCCAGCATTTTGTACTAACACCCAACTCTGTCTTTTTTAGTTTCCTTCTTTCCCAGTTAGAGTCTGTGCTTCATGAAGTCAGGAACAGTGTTCTGTGTTTCTTCTGAGTCTCCCAGAATCACGGCATGGTAAGAACAAACACTGATTTATTCGCTAATATTTTTCTAATAACAAGCCACTCCTAAAAGTCAGTTATCTGTAATTTGTATTTAAAAAAATCACATGAATCATGCATTCCTTCCAACAGGATATATGCAGGGTCCAAATGTTACAGGGATACAGTAAGAACAAAACACAGTCTCCTGCCATTGAGGGCCTGGTGGTATAATAGAAAGACACAAATCTAAACAAATATTGTAGTGAAGTGTTATAGAGATACTATTAAGATTAATTAAATATGAGTAAATTAGCTTCAGTGAGGATGGAGTGATTTAATTCTACTCTTGGTAAGAGATTTCTGACCCATATACTATTAGAACTGAAATAAACTTTGGGGGATTATTTTTGTCTAATCCCTTATTTATTTTTTTTTAAGATTTACTTATTTATTTTAGGGGAGGGGCAGAGGGAGAGGGAGAGAAAGAATCCCAAGCAGACTCCCTGCTGAGCGGCAAGCCCCACTCAGGGCTGGATCTCATGATCCTGAGGTCATTACTCTGGTGGAAATCAAGAGTTGGACACTCAGGGCACCTGCATGGCTCAGTCAGTTAAGCATCCGACTTCTAATTTCAGCTCAGGTCATGATCTCAGGGTCATGGGATCGAGTCCCAAGTTAGGCTTCAAGCTCAGTACAGAGTCTGTTCGTCCCTCTCCCTCTGCTCCTCCTCCCTCAGTCACTCGCTCTCATTCTCTCTCTAAATAAATAAATAAAATCTTTCAAAAAAAAAAAAGTTGGATGATCCACCGACTGAGCCACTTAGACTCCCCTCCCTCATTTTTAAAATGTTTTATGTTAAGTAATCTCTCTACCCAACATGGAGTTCAAACTGACAACCCCGAGATCAAGAGTTGCATGTTCTACCAACTGAGCCAACCAGGTGCTCCAAATCCCCCATTTTACAGGTAAGAAACCGGAGTGATAGGATGTTGAGTGGGATTTTCCCTGGTAGTCTACGCTGAGCTATGAGGAAAAACAGCTGATAATAAAAGCCCCTACAAATCCACTTAGAAAGGGCCTTTATATGAACACCATCTTCTTGAAGGAATTTAGAGGCAAGAGAATGAGCTCTACTGCCATCATAAACCCTCCCATCCCAGAACTGGCAGAGACCCAGACATGAGAAGGAGAGTCACGCCTGACAGCTTTTGAAGCATGCAGGGTGCAAGGCTCCTTCCTTCCCTTTATACTTTTCTCTTCTAAATCCAAATGTTGACCCAAATGATGGTTTTAAGAAAATCAATCATAAATTTTGGCTAAGTCTGTAAGAAGAGGAGAATGAGATCTTATTTCCTATTCCCTCATCTGGATATCTTGTTTCAACAACCAAAGGGAAATAGTTTGTTAGGTGTTCTTTGAGGCTGGTGGCATAGTGAATAGGAAAGACTGATGTCAATTTGTGATCTGGAGATTTTGAAGAACAGAGTTTCACTGCAGTGGTCCAAGCCAACAAGACTTCAAGAAAGTATAGTGTTGTAAGAATGGAGAAAAATATAGAGACAACTTCAGCCTATCCCAGTTTTCCACAGTCCTTGGAGTAGAGAACAGCAGCAGTTCCCATGGCTCCAAGAGGAGCTCTGGGGTTTCCCAAGTTGCTAACTGGCCAAACATTGGAACACTCAACCCAGAGAAGAGACTGGGGGTATGGAGTATTAGCAGAAGGTTAGAAAAGAAGCTACTACATTCCTTCACTGCAGGGGTCCTAAGTGATGGAGTGATCCTGAGTAAAGCTGATCCTCCCCTGAGCATCACCCACACCACTTACATACTAGTATCAATGGACAGAATTAGACCAAATCAAGCTAAGAAATGGGGCTCCAAGTGGCAGCAGTTATATGCAAGCATTGCTATATCCCTGACTCTCATCCCTGTTCCCGAACCTAGAGGACCTACATCTGTAAGAGAGAGAGAATATCCCAGACCCTGACACTACCAACACACACACACACCGCTACACTGAGGGGGAAAAAGTATGAGAAGGGGAGTCCTCTTTAGACACAAACCCAGCATTAACTGTAAGATCTATAATAAATTTGATGTTAGAGTTTTAAATAGGACTAGACAAAATTTTAATATCTATAAATAAAGGATTTGCCCAGTATCTTATTAAGGGATCAGAAAAGGGAGACTTTGAAATTTCATGGTTGAAAACACTTAAAATACAGATCATTTCACATTTAAAATTTAAACAGTTCACAGATGCCTATCAAAGCTGGGGTGGGCAGTAAGGGAACATTTCACCTTGACAAGGAAAACTATTTTATTACTGATGTTGTTTAAAATTACTAGGCCCTAAGGCACCTGGGTGGTTTAGTGGGTTAAAGGTCTGCCTTTAGTTCAAGGCATAATCCTGGGATCCTGGGATAGGGCCCTAGGTGGGGCTCCGTTCTCAGTGGGGAGTCTGCTTCTCCCTCACCTTCTACACCCCCACTTGTGCTTGCTCGCTCTAGCTCCCAAATAAATAAAAACCTTTAAAATAAATTTAAAAATTAAATTAAATAACTGGGTCCATCTATCAATAAAAAATATACAAACTTTTAGCTGATTTTTTTTTAACTTCTCCAGAGACAGCGTTCCTTGACTGCTTGCACTCGGGGCACTCTACTAAACCTCCCTTGTTACAGGACGCCAATCAACGCTCCCCTCAAAGACATTTACACTAGCATAGTAACCTGCCCCAAAAACAAAACTTTTCCTAGGGAAGGAAAATTCATTAGGGGTAGAGAATTTTGCAGACATTCTACAATCTTTGGCCTTGATTTAAACTCATTTCTGTTGTTCTTGAAATTAGGTATAGGTGGGCAGACATGGCGCGTCACTGGGCTCCTCTAGCAAGTCGTCGCAGAGACAAGAGTTACAAGCACAATGAGATTCTTGTGGAATAATGCTGGAGAAAGTTAAGCGGGGAGGGAGCAAGACTGAGCAGGGAGAACCTCTGTCCTGATGCACAGGTGACAAAGTCTCAGCCAGCTCATTAGGGAGCTGGGGAACAAGGACTGCTTGTTAGATTTTCTTTGTTTTGGTCAGGAGTGGTCAGGCCTTGGTAACCCCACCCGGCACAGCCATTGACTGGGGGCTGCCAGGAAGAGCATGGCCTCAGCAAGCAAGCTGGGGTAGATCCTACCGGCAGAGCAGCTGGAGGTTGTCAGGCAGCCACACCTCTCAGAGTTTACCAGCATGTTCTTTCTTGACAGATCTAAGCCTGGCACAGCACTACTCCCACACCTGATCACACATTGAATTTCTGTATCCCCAGCTTTTCTATTAATTTTAAAAGTGAAATAACTGTTTTTGCGATGCTTCATTAGATACCCACCAACCACTTCTATACAACCAAGTAATATTTAACTCCCCAGGAAGTTCAGCTGTTGAGAAGCATCAATTCAGTAAACATGGAACTGGAGTCATTGTGTGACGTGACTCAATTCTGTGTCACATGTCAGCTTTTTTTTGTTTTTGTTTTTAATTGAATAAAGTGCAAATTCTCTGGCAAAGAGGACTATCTTTTATTCATATTTCTATCTTCTGGGCCACCATACACCAAAAAAATAAAGAACTTGGTAGGGCACCTGCTGCCTAGCAGGGTCAGAGTAAATGCCATGTTTAATAGAGCGACTGATTAGAAGATATCTTACCTTCTTCTCACTTCATATCCATATAGTCAGCCTTTGTGTCACTTGCTATTGCTGGCTGTCGTGACATTGGTTTTGAAATCAATACATTTTATCTATGCTCTTCTTTACAAAAGAAGCAATAAAATCCCCAGTGGCAAGAGATAATACAATTAAAACAATGCTAAGAAGAAATGCTACATCTAAAAAAAGTTGACTGGAGAACCATTTCCTGGGACCTGCCATTCCAATATTTCTGGGAAATTAGCTTTCTTTCCAGAACACCAGATAGCAAGGATGAGAGCAAGATGTGTTATATAATGAGGGAGCCAAGCATTCATATGTCAATACAAATTTAGGAAGGAAGGGAGGAGGGTTACAGAAAAGCATTGGTTGCACAAATATGACAATTGGGAGGCTCCTCTAAATTTAGTAACAACTTTCATTTTGTCAATGGATTGAGAATAATTTTAAGATTGTGGGAGACTTACTTCCAGTATCAGGACATCTGTATACAATAGTGAGGTCTACCTGGTAGCTGGGATGAAACATGAATGTCGGGAACCCTTAGTAGCGGCCAAAGGGGGACCTGTCCTTTATAAGCTTTGGAAAAGAAAGCAAATGATCACTGTCAGTCTGTAGCATCCCCTGGTGGCCATCCACAGGGTAAGTGTGGAGTGCCACAGGTTGATATTAAATCTCAGTAAGAACCATTACTTCATAGAAAAAAAAAAAAAGAACCATTACTTCCAAAGGATGTGGCTTCATTTGCAAAGTCATCTTCTGATGGATACTTTTGAGTGCTAGGAGACAGCCATTGACTCTTCACTTCCCGAAGGTACCTGGGGAGAGCTGCAAATGGGAAAGCTAAAACAAAGCCGCATGGGGGTTTCCTGAAGACTCTTCGATGCAACTGATTATGATGTTCTGCTGGATAATTTGCTTGTTTCAAGTGCATGATTAATGGAATTATTATTCATAATTAGGAAATGCCCAGAGAGCAAAGAACACAAACTGTTCTGACTAGCTGTCAGTAATTGCCAGGCTCACACTAATAATGCCCAGGAAATGAAAAGGCTCTAGCACTTTCCTTTTTAATGAAATGTCCTTTCTTCTTGTAGTGACAGGAGAAAACGTCTTAGCAGCTTTCCCACTATAGGAACTGCTCCAGTTTTTACATTGTTTGTGGCAGTTTTTTGGTCTTCTTTGCTACAACTCATCAAAATACTGCCATGCTCAACAGTGCAGAATACTTCAAACTACAATGAGCCATAGAAAGACCCTGGCCAGAGTGAAGGACCATTTGTAGAGGCAGTTGCCAATTTCTCCAGTGGAGTATCCTTTGGATGATCAGAAAAGCCTGGGCTCCCGTGGGCAAAGGTTCAAAGAAATTAAACAGGAATGAGAGCAAGCAGACAACAGGCCTCAAATACATTTTGCAGTTTGTATCTCCTTTTGGGTGCACCCTACAGGATTTTCAAGAGAATGTATGGTGGCTATGTTGGAAGCAGGTGTTTGAGTTCTTTGCAGATCCAGGAGCCAGAGAGGGAGGAAGCGAAAAGAGCACTGGTCAACTCAAAGCAAGCTAAAAGCAAAAATCTAAATGTGGCAATTTAGGCTACAGGAAAATATACTCAAAACTCTCAAGTTCACACACACATGCACGCACACACAATTATCTTTGGTTCCACCTCAGAGTACCAAAGCTATAGCTGAACTCCAGAGTTTTATCACAAAGTGGGTCACCTGTGCTCATGCCAAGCTAAAACACAAAATGGAAAGGGACAAGGGTTAAAGTTACTCATTCCTATCAGGGCTTTGGGCAGAGTAAATTTGTCCCTTCAATGTGTTTAACTGCTCACTACTCAAAGTATGGTACATGATCTATCATCAACTGGGAGCTGGTTAGAAATGCAGAATCTCTGGTGACACCCCAGACACACTGAATTTGAATCTGCATATTACCAAGATAGCCAGGGGATATCTATGCACATTGCAATTTGGAAAGCCCTCACCTATAGGGCACCTGCTTAGGCTGCCTCTGAAGTTTAGAAGGGATGAAGGTGCATACTGGGCTTCATGAAAAAAAAAAAAAGAATAAACCTGTTTAATATATTAACTTTGTTTCTATAGGAACTGGATTTCCTTTTGAAAACAATTCAATTCCCAAACTTTTGAAAGATAAGATGTTGTACTATGGGAATGGCAACAGTGGGATTTTCCATAACTAGGAATATTTTTAGTGAACAATGGGTTATTTTAAAAACAAATGCTATACTGTCAAGCTCACAAGTTACATGAAAAAATATTATAAATAGTGGGATTCTTGGGGCACCTGGGTGGCGCAGTGGTTAAGTGTCTGCCTTCGGCTCAGGTCATGATCCCAGTGTCCTGGGATTGAGCCCCACATTGGGCTCCCTGCTTGGCAGGGAGCCTGCTTCTCCAGCCCCCTCTGCCTGCTGCTCCCCCTACTTGTGCTCTCTCTCTCTCTTTGTCAAGTAAATAAATAAATTTTAAAAATCTAAATAAATAAATAGTGGGGCTCCTTTTCTATCCAGTTGAGGCAGCACACAGACAAATTTCACGGGCACTGCCCACTTTATCTCTTAGGGCTCTGAGAATTCTTTTGATCCTAGTAAGGAGAAATGGTTAAGGTTCTCTTCTATTTCATTAGAATTTTTACTATGTTCCATATCATTCATCGTCTTAAAATTTATTTATTATCTTCAGTGTTTGTTTTATGTCTAACATACCTGCCATTAGTAGAAGAATGTTAATTCCATTAATATTGCCATAATCCCACTCAACTGTCTTACTCACATTGCTCTAGGTTTATGCTCACAAAGTAAATTAACATAAAATTTGTTTTCCAAGGTGTCTAGAGAGTGAAAAAGGAAGCTATGCATTGGGGTTGAATACATCCCATCTTTGCTTTGTTAGACATGATAGTCTCTGGGGAAATTATCCCCCATTAACAAATTGGTTTCTCTTTGACGTTAACAGTCCCACGTTATTCCGTATGAATCTACTGCAAAATGAATAGTCTTTAGGTGTTGAGTATATTAGTTACATTCATTTCTCTGCCTGAAAAGCTGAGACCAGATGTTGGAATAATATGACTTACACACGTATTACTCCTGAGAGGGTGACCAGTTTGTAAGTTTATATGACATCCACCAGTGCTCTTCCACCTCTCCCTTCCCACACAGATATGGCAGAAACTGTAGGCAAAGAGACCTAAGATTTATTATTCTGCAATGTAACAAAAGGCTGGAAGTCTTTTATTCTAGTTAATGGCAAAGACCCCCACAGCATAGTGACAGACTACAACAGGTTTGGAAAGTACCATGATGGGTTCAGGCAACATAGAGTCATCTCCCGTTTTTTCGTCTTTCTCCTTCCTAGTGTTGGAGAGCTCCAGGGTTAAGTCCTTGGTCCCTTCTTTATATTATATTCACACACACATTCCCACTCACTGAACTTAACTCCCATGGCTTTAAACACTATCCAATCGCTTAATGCACTGAAATGGATAGCCTAGCTTTGAATGATGTGCTGGGCTTCGTACTTGTGTATATACGTATATTCAACAACTGTTACTCGGATGTTTAACACGCAATTCAAACTGAGCATGTTTAAATTAAATCCCTTGTCAAAAATCTTACTCCCAAAATCTACTTCACTCATAATATCAGCTGAGGGCAACTCTATCATTTCAGTTGTTCAAGCCAAAAATCATAAGAGTTACTCTTGACTCATTCCTCCTTCTCAAGCCTTAACTAAACTGCCAGGAAATTCTGTGAACTGTACCTTCAAAATACATCCACTACCATACACCCACTTTTCTGCAGCTTTACTGCTGTCTTGGTGGGAGACATAGTTATTACCTGTTGCCTAGATTACAGCAACAACCTCCCAAATGGTCTCTCTGCTTCCAATCTCAGGCCCCAACAAATGATTTTCAACAAAACAGCAGAAGATAATCCTTTTAAAAACTGAATCAGGGGCGCCTGGGTGGCTCAGTTGTTGAGCATCTGCCTTCGGTTCAGGTCATGATACCAGAGTCCCAGGTTCAAGCCCCACATCGGGCTCCCTGCTCTACTGGAAGCCTGCTTCTCCCTCTCTCCCTCCCCCTGCTTGTGTTCCCTCTCTGGCTGTGTCTCTCTCTGTCAAATAAATAAATAAAATCTTAAAAAAAAAACTAAATCAGATTATATCAGTCTGTTCCACCCCTCCAATGCCTCCCTAGTCCATTCTGAGTAAAAGCCCAAATCCTTACAGGGTCTGGCCCTCGGTCACTGCTTCAACTTCATCTTCTCTTTCTCCACGTCTGCTGACCTGCTTCCATGTTGCTCTTAGACCACACCAGACACACTCCTGCCTGCAGATTTTGCTCTGCAGTCTCTTCAGCTTGGAACACTCCTCAATGCAGATAGTCACATAAGTTGCTTCTGCCCCGTCCTTCATATCTATCTGCAACAGTCACCTTTACACCAATCAGCCTTTTTGGAGTTACAACTCACTTTCCCAATCTGGCCCTCCCATTTGTTCTCTCCATATTATTTTTGTCATTATTCAATTGTACTTTAGCACTCCCTAGCATGCCACATAATTAGGTACTATTCTTATTGTTTATTGTCTAGATCTCTGAACCCAGACAAAAGCCCCATGAGACTACAGATTTTCTCTCTTTGGTTCAGTGCTAGTTCTTAAGTATCTGGAGTAGTGTGGGTTACTTAACAGGCGCTAACTAAATTCATTGAAAGTGCTAATTTTTACTAAGTTCTACTTTTACAATGATTGAGAATTTGTCTCCCTACTACCCTGAAAAGATGACTTCTACTTTGCCCTCTAAACACAGCAAAAACTTACTCTTTCTCAGGGTAATCTCTGGCCAAAGAGAATATGCAGGCTTTCCCCAAATCAGATGCACTTTGCCTGGAACTTTTCATTTACTGCAGTGGTGTATAATTTTATCCCAGGCCTACCCTGCCATACTTAAGTTAAGCAGGAATGTTTTCCTAACTCTATGATCAATACACAGGCCTGTCTTCATGAATATGAATATGACTTCTGATCCAGCAATCTCTAGTCATTATCACCAAAGCCAGGAATAATTGAGATGAAACTATTTAAATAGTTTTGCCCAACTGCTAAGGCCATCAGAGATGAGTAGGCCCAAAACAACATTAAATCCAAGAGCATTTGCAAACACCTTGTGAGTTAGTATTTTATATCTCACATTTCCTTCTTCTCCTTATATAATTGATTTAACGTAGTCAAGTTCCCTGTAAGTTGAAAGCTCATACCCAGCTGAAAATGATCCACATTCAAGAATTTGGGCTTTGTCCAAAATACCCCAAGACAACTTAGAGGTTTAGTTGAAATACCAGAAACAATTTAACTCATTATCAACTCAACCAGCAATAGATATGTCTGGGGAGGAGGCCACTTCACCTGCATGTAGTCTATACTAGAACATTAAAAGCTGTTCATGCAGAGAGATGTTTGTGTCCCAAATATGTGAGAGATCTCTTTAAGGAGGTTAATTATTTGAGGTGTTATTTATATATCAGATCCTGGTGTCTTCATTCAGTAATACTGAGCGTTCTGGAGGAAAGAAGTAGCTGGAAGTTCATGCTAGAGAACAGAATGATAGCTAACGTCATTTATAAACCTTAAGGTAGCATGCATGGCTATTCTATCTACAGGGTAATAGTAGCATGAAATACATTTAAAAGAAAGGTCTGTCACATTATATCAGATTCCTATCAGTAGTGTCATTTCCACCTCCAAGTATTACCGTGAACCTAATCCCAGAATATTCTTATATGACAACAAAAATCATTGGAGTTTCAGAAGTCTTTTACTTTTCAGCTGACACAGTATTTCGAAATATATAATCTCAGTAGTCTCACTGGAGATGACTTCATCCTTGTTTTGCAAATGAAGATAATGAAGGTCACAAGGTGAAATAATCTGCCTGAAGACCAATAACCAGTATGTAGCACAACCTTGTTGTTCTTGGTACAGTATGTCTTCTTCCACACTCAAGTACCATCATTTGCAAGTATACAGCAAAGTTCTGGGGGAAGAGGTACATGGAAGTTCTTGCTAGAGGGAATGAAGATGATAAATTCTATTGACAGCAAATATTAATATGTATTTCCATATCTGCCTTCCCTATTAGATAGTAATCTTCTCAAAGTGCCTACTTAAATCTGAGTCCTCCATACCATGCACAGTCTATAGCGTAGAGCCAATATTTAAAATGTTGAATTAAAAAGGCTTATTAATAAATATATATGTGAGTCTGTTTCTCTTAGGTACACCTTTTCTTGTCATTAAGAAAATAGGCCCTCCTCCAAACCTGGGGAAATGTGAGAATGAGCATGAGAACTGTGGAAAGGATACATTCATCCATCCATTCATTCAAAAATGATTTACTGAGTATCTACAAGATGCCAGGCACTGTATTAGGCAAAAGTCACAGGAATGCAGAAAATAGACATGGTGCCTACACTCAAAGAGTACCCACAGACTTGGAGTTGGAGCTGTGCTTTTAACTTTTGTTACAAAATATGAAACAGTGCATCTCAAATTTGAATGTGCATACTAATTACCCAGGAATTTGGCAAATTCTGATTCAGTACATCTGGGGTGGGGCTGAAGAGTCTACATTTCTCAAAGCTCCCAAGTGATGCCAATTATGCTCCATTATGTTCCAGGTTCACCATTTGAGTAATAAGGACCAAGAATATAAAACTTTATTCTCTTTAAATATTACCTGTATTCTCTCCACACAAAGATTTCCTCAATGTTATTTATCCTCATTTGTGTGTGTGTGTGTGTGTGTGTGTGTGTGTGTGTATTTAGTTCTTTGCAATTCTGTCACATATGTAGGTTTGAATAGGCAACATCACAATAAAGATACAGAGCAGTTCATCACTCCTAATCCCTCTACCCACAACACTGCTACCCTCTGATAACCACTAATTTTTTATCCATCCCCATAATTTTCAAGAATGTTATATAATCGTATCATATGTTAACCTTTTGATATTGGTGCTTTTACTTCATGTAACAATCTAGGGAGTCATCCAGGCTTTCTGCCTGCATCAACAGATCATTCTTTTATTTTTTTTTTTTAAAGATTTTATTTATTTGACAGAGCAAAACACAGCTAGAGAGGGAACACAAGCAGGGGGAGTGAGAGAGGGAGAAGCAGGCTTCCTGCTGAGCAGGGAGCCCGACGCGGGGCTTAATCCCAAGACTCCGGGATCATGACCTGAGCCAAAGGCAGTCGCTTAACCAACAGGCACCCCCAGATCACTCTTTTTAATTGGAGAGAAGTATCCCATTGGATGAAAAGTACCGGTTTGTTTAACCACTCACCAGTTGAAGGTAATTGAGCTGTTTCCATTTTCAATTATTACAAACACAGCTGCTCTTAATTTTTGTCTACAGATTTTTGTATGAACATAAGTTTTCATTTCTTTGTGATGAATAATCAAGATTTCAACTGCAGAATATGGTAGTTTCATGTTAAGTTTTATAAGAAACTGCCAAACTGTTTCCCAGAGTGGCTGTACAATTTTACACTTCCACTAGCAGTCTGTGTTCCAGTTTCTCAGCATTTGGTGTTGTAACTTTTTTTTTAATTTTAGAAATTCTAGCAGATATGTAGTGATAGCTCAGTGTGATCTTAATTTGCATTTCCTTAATGGCTACTGATATCAAACACCCTTTTTATGCTTCTGTGTCACCGAAATAGCTCTTTGGTTAAATGTCTGTTTATGTGTCAAACTAATTTCTGATTGGATTATTTCTGTTATTTGTTGAGTTTTAAGAGCTCTTCACATATTCTGGATACTGCTTTGTCATGTATGCTCTTTAGAAATAGTGTCTCCTCGGGGCGCCTGGGTGGCTCAGTTGATTAAGCGACTGCCTTCGGCTCAGGTCATGATCCCGGAGACCTGGGATTGAGCCCCACGTCAGGCTCCCTGTTCAGCGGGAAGCCTGCTTCTCCCTCTCTCACTTCCCCTGCTTGTGTTCCCTCTCTCACTGTGTTTCTCTCTGTCAAATAAATAAAATCTTTAAAAAAAAAAAAAAAGAAAAAGAAATAGTGTCTCCTCATCTTAAGATTGCCTTTCATCTTTTTCACAGGATCTTTTACATAGGCAGTTTTTAATTTTTGTGAGGTCCAAATTATCATTTTACCCTTTTACAGATTATGGTTTGGGTATCAAGTTTAATAATTGTTCACCTAGACCTGATCCTGACAATTTTCTCCTCTTCATTTGTTTATTTTCTCATAAAGGTTCTATAGTTTTAAGTTTTACAGTTAAATCCATGACCAGAGTGCCTGGGTGGCTCAGTTGGTTAAGCAACTGCCTTCGGCTCAGGTTGTGACCCTGGAGTCCCAGGATCAAGTCCTACATCAGGCTCCTGCTCGGCAGGGAGTCTGCTTCTCCCTCTGACCTCTCCCCTCTCATGCTCTCTCTTTCTCATTCTCTCTCAAATAAATAAATAAAATCTTTAATAAATCCGTGACCATTTTGGGGGCACGTGGCTGGCTCAGTGACTGAAACGTATGACTCTTGATCTCAGGGTTGTGAGTTCGAGCCTCACATTGGGCATAGAAAGTACTTAAAAATAAAATCTTTAAAAAAATTAAAATTAAAAATAAATAAATCCATTACCATTTTCAACTATTTTATGTATAAAGTATAAGCTTTAGATTGGAATTTATTACACCTATTGAGGTGTATCATGAGGTCCAGGTGGGTGTTGTGTTCAGTTTCCTACTAGATCCCAGTAACATCACCCCTCCAAAGTGGAGCGGAGCACTCACATCTCCTTCATTGCAGTTAAGGTAGAAGTTCAGCTAGCCTTTCCCTCTGCTGACATCTTCTCAACAAATGTGTGACCTTTACTTTCACTGCCTGGTTGAGGCTGAGTGAATATGTAAGCTCATCACTAGGCCCCTCTGCCACTAGGAAAGAAGGGCTGACCTACAATATTTTGTTGCTGCAGGGTTGGGGGGAATCAGAGGAGTGGCCCTGCAAGAGCTGTGGAGGAAGGGATACACTTTTTCCATTGTTTCATTTGTTTTTGGCTGATGTAAGTGGTTATTACCAAAATAGTTTCTGGTGTTAAGTGACCCCTTTACCTAGGAGAAACAGGCTCTTTTTTGTCTGTGCTTGTTGGTGGTTCTGGATTGGAGGCTTTTGTAGCATCCCATATGGGATATGTAAAGGTGATAAGAAAACCAAGGGAACTCTCTGCCAAGTTGTTCCTCAAGCCCCATGCAATTTAAACCTGCAAATAGCAGAGCACTACAGGATGGCACTGGCTTTCTTGGAACTGTTACTGAGGACTGACCCTTTTTCTCTGCCCTAGATATTGCGATCTCTGAACCCCAAGGGCCTAACAGCATGACACTTTCCCTCTTGTCCATTAAATTGCTTTTTAATAATGATAGAAAAGAGTATGCTTCAGCTCTGAGAGCTACCCTGATGGCTTCTGGGCTCAAGAAGTGCTATTAGCACTGTGGGGAAGGGGGAGGTAGTCACAAAGGAAGCTCTGGTTGTGTCCTTATAGCTCAAGCACATCTGAGAAGAAAATGAACTCCTGGCTTCTTCTGCTTCGGAATGTCGTCTTTCCTTACACTCTTCTGAGTCCAACATGCCTTATGTTTCTCATTACTTAGCTAATATTTTCAAAGGCTCAGCTCCAGAATGGTCCTGGCAATTGATAGTTGTGCTTCACAGAAATTATTCTAAACCTTTACCCCTCAGTGGTTTACCAGCTTCCGTATTACAATGAGGGAAATGGAAGATCAGACAGTTATTAAGTGATTCACTCAGGACACACACTGAAGTCTGACTCTAGAATTCACCCTGTCAATCACTATCATTCAATTGCTCCAGTTAAAGCCAAATGCATCTGATTTAAGGCAAAAGCACTCTCTTAGTCGGCTCAGGCTTCTAGAACATAATATCATACATAGGGTGGCTTAAACAACATTTATCTCTCACAGTTCTGGAGACTGGAAAGCCCAAAATCCAGGATCTAGCAAATTAAGTATCTGGTGAGAACTCATTTCTTGACTCAAAGACAGCCATCTTCTGGTTATGTTCTCAAATGGCAAGAGGATGAGGAATTCCTCTACAGTCTCTCTCACGAAGGCACTAACCCTACTTGTGAAGGTTCTCCTCTCATGACCTAAGCACCTCCCAAAGATCCCACCTCCAAATACCACCAGATTGGAGATTAGGATTTCAACATATCAATTTTGGAGAGATACAAACGTTGGGTCTCTAGCAAGCACATTACTGGCTGCACTTACTTCTATAAATGTAGCCAGTGATAGTAATACAGTCTTAGCACTTGTGGGCAACTAAGTGGCTGGTAATCCTGGGAAGATTCAGACCTCCTGGTGGAGGGGAAATGGTTAGGAGTGGAACTCCCAGTGTGATTACTTTATGGATTTAAACACCACCACCTGACTCAGTGTTCATGCTTGAGTATGGAGTTCTTCCATCATCTCGAACTCTGGTCTCACCAGACACCTGGGTGGCTCAGTCAGTTAAGCAGCTGACTTTGGCTCAGGTCATGATCCCAAGGACCTAGGAACGAGCCCCAAATCAGGCTCCCTACTCAGTGGGGAGTCTGCTTCTTCCTCTTCCTTTGCCGCTCCCCCTGCTTGTGCTCTCTTTCTCTCTCTGTCAAATAAATTTTAAGAATCTTAAAAAAAAAAAAATCTTCAGTCTCACTGAGACTGTTTCTTGCTTTCAGAAATGTGAAGTCTTTGTCATTTATGTGCCTACAACAAATTGTGAAGCTTAATGAACTATCAAGAGCTTTTAGATGATTGTTCATTTATAGTAGCATGTGTCTCTAAATAGTTCTTTGTATTACACATACATATTCATATACATTATGAGTAATTCATATGCACTTATGATCCAGTACTTAGAAATGTAAAAGTATAAAAAACCTATGTGTGTCAAATAAAATGCCACTCAACATGTCTTATGAAATTTCATCCTAAACTCATATCCCTTAGGTTGTTCTAACAGTTATCACCTTTTGAGTCATAACTTATTTACTTGATGTGATAATGTGTCTCTTTGATTGTTTGTGACAGACATTATACTCTGGACTTTCTATGATTAGCACAGAATAAAAAGTAAAAAGCCAAGAAACGTTACGTGAGAGGAAACTTGGCAGTTACAGTACTAACTTACCACTGACTTCTGGCCTTTTAAAATGTGATTTTACTTCCTTCAAGTTTACTTCCTTCAAGGTTTACTTCAAGTTTCAAGTTTATTAAGTTGGGATGACTGAATAGTAATTCTATTATTCTAACTATTAATTCCTTTTATATCAAGTTCAAAAACGGTCAAAATTTTGGGGAGTTTTAACTAAGAGACAGCACAAGGGAGCTTCCTGGAGTGCTGGATATGTTCGCTATCTGGACGTCAGTGCTAGCATCATGGGTGTAAAAATTCAGGTTTCTTTACACTTATGATCTGTTTATTTACTAAAATATATTTTGTTAAATACAAACAAGAAGACATATCCGAAACTGTCAAAATGTGCTGACACTTTTATACAGGCTGATTTCAAAGTGTGCAAACTTGGTCCCAGAGAATGGGAGCTTTGCCGAGTTACCAAGTCATATGTCTGGACATTCTACGTGGGCAATATATTTTTAATACTGTGTTCAGGAGCAAGTATGCTTAAATGTAGACCTAGTATCATCTCTTTGTATTATAAAATGCCACATGGGAAGTGACAACATCTCATGACCCACATTTTTGAGTTGAATATTGAGTCATACAACTCCTAATTTTCTATTCTTAAACAAACAAGTTAACAACTTAAAAACAACAGCCTGAATACACCCCTTGTTGCCACCATAACTCACACAACTCCACAAAAGCCATCATTTAAGTAACTACTATATTTACCCAGTATTGGAAAAATTTTGCTTAATAAAATAGTCATCTTTTTTCCCTAAAATGTAGGAAAATAAATGTTTATACATGTCTTATTTCATAATTTCTTTCAGATAATTGTCTTTTATTTTTCACAAATACTCTATCATTGTGTCAAAGAATTATATGCAGGCTCAGAAAAAAGGTACAGCCTCAATTTTCAAGGCAAACTCTGGATGGGACTATTTCCTACCTGGAATGGGCTATCCTCCAAAGGCACACAAGATAGGAGAGTGCTCTAGACTCCCAAGAGATTCTAACCATAAAGATATCTGCTAGGATGTCACATTCTACTTTTGCTAAGGTTTTGCACCATCCTCTGTTGTCCCAGATACAAAACGACACAGAGAATTAATCCCTAGGAGTGAAAGTGAAGTCATGGGTTGTGTTTGTCTTTGGAAACTTCAGAATGCATTTTCAGCACTGCCTTCCTGATCATTGAAATGGAGCAAAACCTTCTTTCCTGGAGTTAACTTTCACACCAGAAGACATTCTTGAGAATCATTTTTCTTTTGAGAAGTATCTGCCCTTCACATTGCAGCCCTGACATATTATTAAATGTGTCATCTCTCCCATTAAAACATATAATTACAAGCCAAGTGTCACTCTCAGCATTGCAATGGCTGAAACAAGGTAGAATACAGAAGATGTTTCATGTCCATAGGAGTGATAGAGGTAGAAAATGAATTGGATGTCCTTAAAGATGAATCTTCTATGGATCAGGAGATTTACTTGTATTTATTTATAAAGGAGTTATTTCATTAGCAACTAACTTTGATCTGGGTGAGCAATTAGACATTCTTCAATCACTTATTTCAGTACAAGAAGTCACTGCAGAAGAAATGCTATTATTGATTAAAAAGGAAATAAATATTGTGTCAAAACTAAGACTTTTTGTTTTACAGAATTACAGATATTACATTTGATTCTAGGCTTGATTTAATCCAAGTATTTGGCTACTTTACTTAGGTGAGTAAGTTTATGATCAGGAAAGATGAAATAATTATTTTTTAAAGAACACTGTATCTAACATATTTTTGCAAAATTTGTAACAACAATTTAAGTACAATTCCTGGGAGCTATTTTGCAAAAGGGTATGGGAGATGCTGGCTGCTCAACTGATGTTTGACAAAGAAGCAAAAGCAATGAAACAGAGATAAAAATTACCTTTTCAACAAATGATGTTGAAGCAATTGAACATCCAGAGGCAAAGATCAAAACTGAACTTCAGCCTAGGTCTCATACAATACATAAAAATCAACTCAAAATCGATCACAGATTTACATGTGAAATTTAAAACTATAAAGCTTTTAGAAGAAACAAAGGAGAAAATCTTTGAGATCTAAGGCTAAAGAATTCCTAAACTTGACACAGTCAAACACAATCCACTAAAAGCACAATCTATTAAAGAAATCCATTAGAGAAAATACAGATAATTCAGACTTCAAGTTCAGAAGCTTTTGTTTCGTGAAATACTATGTTAAGTGGATGAAAACACAAGCTTCAGACTGAAAGAAAATAATTGCAACCAAATCATTTGTCTGCCCAGAGGACTACTATCTGGAATGTATTAAAACTCTTGAAATTCAAGAGTAGAAAAACAACTGGGGGAAAAAAAAATCAATCTGATTAGAAAATGTTAAAAGACATGAAGAGACACTTCACTGAAGAGGATACTCAGAGAGAAAACAAGCATATGAAAAGATGTTCATCATCAGACATTATGGAAATGCAAATTAAAACCACATGAGATACCACAATACCCCCTATCAGAATGGTACAATTAAAAATAGAGGCTATAAAAATGCGGATAAAGATGTAGAGAAACTGGATCACACATACGTTGCTGGTCAAAATGTAAAGTGGCATAACCTCTCTGGAAACAATTTGGCAGTTCCTTATAAAATTAAACATACAACTATCATACAACCCAGCATTTGAACTTTTGGACATTCACTCTAGAGAAATGAACATTTTTCTTTGCATAAAAACCTGTATATGAAAGTTCACAGTAGCTTCCTCTGTAATAGTAGAAACTGGAAACAACTCATATGTCCTTCAACAGGAGAATGGTGACACAAACTATGGCAGTCCCATACCATGGAATACCACTCAGCAACAAAAAGGAACAAACCATTGATATAGGAGCCTGGATGAATTTCCAGAGAATTGGTCTGAGTGAGAAAAGCTAATCCACAAAGGTCACATACGATGATTCGGTTGACATATTATTGAAATGATATAATTATAGAAATGGAAAATAAACTAGTGGTTGTCAGAGTTTAAAGACAGGCTAAGAATGGCAATGAAGTAAGCTTGGCCATTAAAGGGTAACATGAGGTATCTTTGTGATGATGGAAATGTTCTGTATTTTTACTGTACCAATGTCAATATCCTGGTTATGATGTACTATAATACTGCAAGATGATAGTGATGTGGAGAACACAGACAAAAGAAATGTAATAAAAAAGTTAAATTTCCTTTGCAGCCCACTGACTAGTACTTAAGAAAAGCAATGTGACCTTCCTCCAGGAACTCAACTGCCTCAATGTTAATACTTTGCTAGAGGCAAAAGGCAACCTTAGCTTGACATTAGTCAAACCTCCAGGACCCTGTAAGTCTTCCTTAACATAAAAAATTGCTTTGGAAACTCCCTTTATCTCTGTCCCCCGTTAGCAATCATCCTCCTCCAAACACATGGCCGATTGATATATATCTGAAGGGTTTCATGACTAACGTTTTACTAAGCAGTAGTTAATGACCTTATCCTAACAGCCTCTAGTCCAAGGCCCTGGAATCCTTGCTTCCAAATTCCTTAGAGGCTTCTCCTCTCCCAATTTGGAAATGTATAATCAGTCACTCCTCACAACCCCAGTTCAGCTCTTTCTGCCCAGGGGTCCTGTCCCTGTGCTTTAATAAAACCACCTTTTTTTTTTTTTTGCACTGAAGATGCCTCAAGAATTCCTACTTGGCCACTGGCTCCCAGACCCCAACATTTCACATCAGTTCCCACTGGCAAAACAGGGCAAAGGGTATATGGACTCTCTCTTTTTTGTTTTTACCACTGCATGTGAATCTACAGTTGCCTTAATTTTTTTAACTTTATCTTACAAAATAATATTCACAATGTGTTTAGAATTATAACACAAACTGGATACAGAAATATTATAAATGAGTAATATCCAGACTCTCTTGGTTGAAAATGCCATAAATCTCTACTAAACAGCACTGCTCTGAGATACATGTAAAAAGGATACCACATAGGTATCTGTTCTCTCTATATCTGGTTACATCCTTCATCATCTCACCCTGACTTGGTCTGACCTTGAGGCCATGAAACTTCTATATCCCTTACCTCATATACCAGTATTGTGGTGCTTCTACTTTAAACAGATCCACAAGAAAATCTATCTGATAAAGTCATTCAGAGTAAAAGAATTAGTGCTGAAGTTTAAGTGTAAAGGAGAAATCTGCAGAAGGATCCAGGTATCATACATGAAACCCAAGGACAAGAAATACAGACAGACCTCCCACAATATGAACAAGCCACTGGAATGATATTAGCAAGCAAGACACACCATGGCATCTCTAGTTTGTCTCTTTCCGTACATTTGCCTTATTTCTGTATCTGAAGTTGGAACTTATTAATGTTTTTCATCATTCACTGAGGCTTACACTGCCATCTCACAGCTCCCAAATTCACCTAACTTTAAGAGTTGATACTGAAATAGACTCTCCTGTCCTGATGTCAAATTCCTAGAGAAAGAATATACTGTTTTTTCCCAAAGTCAGTTTCCTGCCCTTTAGCCAACTGACTACTGGGCTATGCAGGAGGATGATCATGGATATTGAGTACTCAAATCTAGAGCTCAGTGATATTAATCTTTTGAAAACTATGATGCACTACATAAACAAATTGGTAAGGAGAGAATTATAAGCATGAATGAGGCAGATGGCTTTAGATGAATCCTCCCTTGGTGTCTGAAAAATACCACTGCCTACATACCTTCCACATGGAGTAAGGATGGGCCTTATCTCTCTGTTATACAGATGTCAAAAGCTTCTCTATCGGTAACAGGGCATGAGAGCGATTCATCAGTTCCTGTTAATATCTCCCTCATACTCCTTTAACACTCAATCTCCTGTCCCTGACAACCATGCCCCACTGCAAATTTCTGCAGTGGAAAAAATCATTAGAGAGGGGTCAGGTCCTCAGCCAGATCATGGAGCAAGATCAATAAACAGACAAGTTGAGTAAGATAGCAGATGGAAAGACAAAGGAAACAGGGCCTTGCTGGATGCCTAGACATGGGATTCCCAACCCGCAGTCAGTGACCTCAGGTGTATTTGGGGAACTTCTTAGCTGGAGTCCAGTGCTGTTAATTAATCCATCAATATAGTCTTCGTTCATCTGACTAACTACTAACCTATCTAAACATATGGATGTGGCCTTACTCTGAAATTGGATCACTGGCTGTTTTGCCTTAGATTAGAGAAGTGCTTCTTCTGATAGAAATATGTCCTTGTAGATATAATTTTAAAATAAGGCCTCAGTTTAAAAGCTCTCTAAAACACAATATATTAAGTCTCTACAACAGAATTTTACTCCAGAACATATTAATTTATATACAAAGATATAAAGACCAACAAGTTAATATTCAGTGAGAACAGGGCATAGAAAATTACTTAACTAATCCTAAAATGGAGACCAAGGCTCTTATCAGTAATAGCTGATGAGAAAGAGTTTCAATATCCTTAACTAGTTGATTGAATTGGCTATTTTTACATGATTCTTTAAATGTTAAGTGAAGAGGCCGCTTTAGACAACAGATCTGTACAATGGAAACCTGATCAAGGCAGAAGGGCCCAAAGTGATCTAAACACCCTAGCTAAACACAGGCCAAACACACAGCCCACCTGAAAACATCCATTGACCTTTACTAACTAATGGGCTACTTACAACTAGGCATACTTTACCAAAAAAGGGGAAATTCCCTATGTCCCCATACCTCCTCAACTTTCCTCTTTAAAAACAACCCCCTCCCAATGCTTTGCGGCAGATAGTCTCTCCTTTGCTGTCCTGCTCACAAGTTCCCTTGCAATGTATTCAGTGACCTTCTATCTGTGAAGTCCAGTTTTGGAATCCAAGCCGCCATCCATAAAAACAGCTCCAGGTGTTATGGATAAATAGCCCCGGGAAAACAAAGGCGAGCCAGGTTGGGCGAGAAGCCCAACCAGTTAAACCCCTTAATCTCCCATCCAGGGAGGGTCCCGGGGAGGTATTTAGATGCAAATTAAGAATGGGCCATAGACTTGTGAGCTGTGTGACTCATGCTTGCTGTGTGAAATGCATATAAACCCCTAGACCCTTGTATTGGGGGTCCTTGTTGAAACCTGCTGCACTGGGCAGATACTTGGACCCCAGCTAGCTGGAAATAGACCTCGCTGTGTGATTTGCATTATCCTGAGTGTCCTCAGTTCCTTTTTGGGGAGGTGGTCGACACCAGACCTTATCACTATCTCTTTTGTTCTGCGTCAGGTGAATTATTTTCCTCTCCCGATCAATCCTTGCCCCATATTTGGGGGCCCAATCCAATTAAGAGAGACACCACATTCGGACACCACATTAAGCATCCCCTGAACAGAACAAAAATAAACTTAGTAACTGATCACCATCTATATGTCAATCTCTGGAAAATCTATAGCCATTTCTACTTAAAAGAGGTTGGATTTCCTTTATTAATCAATTTGGCAAAACTATAATGGGATGTGTAGTAAAAATTTAACCCAGAGATACCAGTAAAATAAAGCACTATGTTCCTACTTTGATGTACCTGTTTTTTAAATTTAAATTCAATTAGCCAAGGTATAGCCCATCTTTGGTTTCTGATAATGTTCAATGATTCATTAGTTGCCTATAACACCCAGTGCTCATCACATCACATGCTCTCCTTACTGTCCATCACCAAGCTACTCCATCACCCCACTCACCACACAAACCCTCAGTTTGTTTCCTGGAGTCAAGAGTCTCTCATGGTTTGTCTCCCTCTCTGATTTCTTCCCATTCAGTTTTCCCCTCCTTTCCCCTATGGTCCTCTGCACTATTCCTTAGCTCCACAAATGAGTGAAACCATAGGATAATTATCTTTCTCCGATCGACTTATTTGACTTCGCATAATACCCTCCAGTTCCATCTATGAGAGACAAGCTTGATAATGATGCATAAATTATAAAATTAAAGAATCGAAAAAACTTAGATAAGATAAACCTATTCATAGGCTGGAGACAAAACAAAAAGCTGGAATTGTAAATGGGGTTGAAGATCCATAATCCAAAACTGGCAGTGGAAGATATAAATTCAACCCCTTTGGGAAAAGAAGGACAAGAGGCTTCAGTGTGAAATGGAAACATGGACAGTGCTACGGGTCATAAAAGTAGGGTGAAAAATACTGACAACTGCTGCCTGGGGCAACAACTTCTGCAGAGCTGCCAGGAGATGTAAGCCTGAGGATATGGATACAGCCTCAGGACAGAGCTGCCTGAGGCTCACTAGCCAGGTCCCTATATCCTTCGCATCCCCACCAGGGAGGAGGCCCAAGCCTTCATTATGAGAGAGGCTTCTCAACTGAGGGCCCCAGGACATAGAAGTAGCTTAGAGACTTTTGTTAGGGAGGAAGGAGCCCAGGTCAGTGAAAGCAAAACTGTTTGCCTTAGATAAGCCTATGATCTGCAATTCTAAAATGCAGGAAGAAATCTGATGCTAAAATGGAGCCAAAAAACCCACATCAGGACAGAAGTTACTTTCTGATGATGTCAATGTTATGGAATAATTACACATATGTATTAAAATAAGCACGGCTGTGATACTCAAAGGCATGAGAGTATTACATTCATAAAAACAAGCAATAAAATATTGAACAAGAAGTTACATACATAAAATAAGGTGAGTATAAAAAGGAATCAAATTGAAATATGGGTAACAAAAATATAATAAAAATAAAACACTGGATACATTCTAAACAGAGCCCTACTGAAGAGTTTATTACTGACTGATAGCACTGAACTCTTCACCACCACAGCAAAAAGATAAAAGAGATAAAATACACGTAGAAGCAGTTAAGATTCCCACAAGATAATACTGAGATTTTTACAGGTAAACTTCACCAATCTCTTTGAAAACATGTTCTAATATATAGAGAATGCAAGCAATGGCAGAGAAAGAATATATGATCAGGTATTAGCTACGACTTTTCCGATATTAAAGAGAGACCTAAGTATTCAAATTAATAGTGCACTTTGAGTAACAAGCAGAATACTACTAATAAAATAATAATAACAATAGATCCATAACTAGATACACAGCAGACAAATCTCAGGAAATCAAGGATAAAAGAAAACAATTATTTTAAGAGAGGTAGGGAAGTAGGGGCAGAAGGAGAGGGGGGAGAGAGAGAATCCTAAGTTACTAAGTAGGCTCAACAACCAGCGAGGATTGGATGTGGGGCTGGATTTCACAATCCTGAGATCTTGACCTGAGAGAAAATCAAGAATTGGATGCTTAAACAAATGAGCCACCCAGGTGCCCCCCCCCAAAATAAGCTAAAATGAAGTCAGTTAAAAAAATTTTTTTTAATATTTCTTTATTTTAGAGCGAGATAAAGACCCTGAGTTGGGGGAGGGGCAGAAAGAGGTGCAGAGGGAGACAGAGAGGGAGACAATCTTAAGCAGGCTCCCCACTGAGCAGGGAGCCTGATTCAGGGCTTGATCCCACGGAATGAGAGATTATGACCTGAGATGAAATCAAGAGTTGGAAACAAGCAATTGAGCCACCCAGGTACCCCAGTTATCTAAATGGCAGTTGATGGCAATTTGATAAACTGTGTATTCCTCATTGTCAGCAAGGAAGGGCAGAGAAAATGTGATAATAGCTTCAAAGTGCTATGACAAAAAACAGTTATGAACCCAGAATTCTATACCCAGCAAAATATAATTCAAAAAAGCAAACGAAGACTTTAGAAATAAAAAAACTAATAAAGTTGCCACAAACCTTATAATATTGACTTGTCAGAAGAAAGACCCTAAATAAATGCCAGTTTTTTCTTACTGCAAGTAAATGTCAATAAAGTGTTTATAGAGGAATTAGATAAAAGTCTCAGAACTTTCCCCAGACTCCTTACAGTCTCCCCTTAATTGTTCCCTTTCTGGGGGATAAATACTTTGTGTTGTCCAGTCTGTTCAGAATCTGTGCTTCGCTGTGGGGGGCTCAGTAGAGGCAGCACCTCTGACTGCTACACCCTTCCTTTAGGAGCAGGATCTAGATATTTCTCATTCTAACCAGTTTCTTCTCAGTTTACACCACTGTCTCTTCTCTCCACTCACTGCTCTTTAAACGTTTCTATTTTTCAGAGGCGTATCCATGCCTTTCTCTTACTCAATATTTTGTCTTAACATGTGAATCTCTGAGTCACATGGAGTACTTGTTAAATGTAGATTCCTGCATCCAGCCCTAAATATACTAAATCAGTATAAAGGAGAGTGAACCCTATAATTGCACTTTTTGCAAACAACTCTGATAACTCTAATGTATACTAGAGGTTGAGAACAACTGCTTTTATAAGCTTCCTATAAGCATTATCATGTTTAGCTCTGCTTTAGACTTATAACAACTTACCAATAAGTCACAAAATTTATATCAGAATCCAACTCATGTTCTAAATTCCATATGACTATTTCTATTCCTGAGCTAAGAATGTCAACTACCTTAACCTCCTCTGTTCCTAGCTATATTTGTTCCCACTTTTTTCGGTCACTCCTCAGTCCAATGACCTCTAGCCATTGCTTACCGATTCCCGGGCATGCCAGCCTGAGAGTTCATTCTTCCATTCCATACTTGGAAGACTCCAACTCTATTAATATTCTAACCAAATAAAATGTCTTCCTTAAAACTTTTTATTGCTCCCGAGCCAGGTTCCCATCTCTGTGTTTCCACACCAAAGTCTCAATCATAGCACCTTCTAGGTGGCCTGAAAACTATCTGTTTATACTTGTCTTCCCCACCAATCAGGGAGCACTTGCAGGAAAGATGTGATCAGGAATCATTTGTCTTTATATCTCAAAGTTGGGTACAGTAGCTAGCTCAGAGCAGCATTTAACACCTGTTTATTAAGTAAAAGGCATAAACATGTAAGTGAATTGATTGATGTTTGACTAATGTTCAAAGAATCTATATATTCCAAATCATAAAAAAAATTCAAAACAACATATGTATTTTCTTAAAGGACAGTGTAAGTTCATGTAAGATTTCCAGAAAAACCTTATCTTCCATTCTGCAGGAAATTCACATGCTAGTGAGCAAATTGTGGTCCTCAAATAAGAAACACCAAGTAAAATTTTTTATTGCTTTTTCAGACTCCTTTTGCCATATGAAGCTATAAATACTATATAGCATGTTCCTTGCCCTCTAGAGATAAAGAAGAAGTTTGTGGACATTGTTAGACCTCTTTCTGGTTACTCCTCCTCCTCCCCATGTAACTATTCTCGTCTCTGAAATGATTTCATGCCCTTTGGTTTTATGAGCCACTGATATTCACAAGTGCTAGACTAAGAAATAGTAGAATGGTACAACAGTTTCCTCTCCCTGAATCCTTTTCCAACACCACTGGATTCTTAAAGTAAAATAAAATAAACAAAGACTGGTTGTGCTTGGAGAATCTTCAAGGATTTACTGATGTTGTTCTTCCATAGGTTAAGAACTAGGACCATAGCTATAAAATGACAAGACATTCTGACCAATGTTTCTATAAGAAATTGAAAAACAGAGAAAGGGGCGCCTGGGTGGCTCAGTGGTTAAGCCTCTGCCTTCAGCTCAGGTCATGATCCCGTAGTTCCGGGATCGAGCCCTGCATCAGGCTGCCTGCTCGGCAGGAAGCCTGCTTCTCCCCCTCTCACTCCCCCTGCTTGTGTTCCCTCTCTGGCTGTGTTTCTCTCTGTCAAATAAATAAAATATTTAAAAAACAAAAAACAGAGAAACTGCCAAAGGAAAATTTTAAATTCTGGATCAAATTTCAAATCCCCTCTAACATTAAAATAATCCACAAATGATAGGGAGAGCACAGAGCATTTGACATTATGACCTTGCCCTGTGACTTCTTGACACCTTTGGCATCTTGTGACTGACCTAAGTCCATAAGTCCTGAGGATTCAGATATTTCTTGATATCTGACTATACTGCAGACCATTTAGACAGAAAAATATCAAATTTATAAAGTAGAGAAATATAAAGCCTAAATATTCTAAAACAAATAAAGACTGAAAGTTATTTACAAATGGATTAATAATAGGACTTTGAGATAGCACTTGAGAATAAATATTAATTAGAATAGTTTATACTTCAAATGCCTGCCAGTGGAGAGAGGAATCCAAAATCATCCTCCAAGTACACTCAAAAATTATGATATTGATTTCCTTCTCTCCCTTACTGCCTGATGCTACTGACATTGAAGTTGGCCAAATCTCCCCACATCAGTCATCTCAGCCAACTGTTCTGGAATTAAAGAACAACTCTTGTATATTACCTTTATAAAGCAGCAAAGAAGTTTGAAATACTGTATATTGAATATGTAGCAACAATGTGTACTATTTATTCATCTTCTCAATGAATACCTTGCAAATGTCATATATACATATTACAAAAATCACCTTTATAAGATATACATCACAACCAATTAACCTACCCTACTGTCCTGTGTTCTCCTCAATGCAACATTACTGGAAATTAATCAACTCTTCTCTATGTAATAAACACTCCCCCATGTATGCAGAGAAAGGTTCAATAGTGTCAGATCAAAATGCAAAGACCACCAGTGCTGATAAAAACAAGCAGAATTTATTGCTCTGCAGGCCTGTGTCTGGAGAACCAGGACTATCACTCAAGAAACAAATTTACAGGGTCTCACCAAGTTAAAAGCAAGACTGGATATTGCATAGGAAGAGAAAATTTCTCCCAAATTAAGGTTCCAAAGGTCACAACTTAGATGAAGAAGGAGAGAACTGTGACGTCTCTTTGGGATTGGGTATTGCACTGGCTTACACCACGAAAGTGTAGGCAAAGAGATCATATAATGACATTAGCAAAGATCATCATTTTCCATTTGCAGAGCAGACAGCAAGTTTAAGAGCCAGAACTTCATTTCAGTTGTCTCTGTATACCAACACCACACACCTTGTGTCATGCTGGGTACATAAAGATTGTAAAAAATAATTTTTGAGTAAACAAATGCACACAGGCTATGCAGAATAATAAAACTGCTACAACATTGCATGATCCTTCAAAATCTTTGCTTCCATGACTGATTATTTCTCTGTTCAGCATAGTGCTGTGCTTTTCCATGTCAACGCTTTATCTCTAGGAGATTTTCTACTTTGCTATGGGTCTTTACATGGTTTATAGCTGATTCTTTGTCTTCAATTTATTTTCACACTCTGTTCTCTCTGGACCCATATACAAATCCAATACAAAAAGGCCTTTTAAATGAAAATGATGTCAAATACCAAGAAACTGTGCCCTGAGGACATACCTTCTAGTCCACTAGATTAAGGCTATAATTTCACTTTGTTTCCATCCCTTTGTCTCAATCCCTACCTTGTTTCGGTTTTAGTCAAAGATGTCAAAAGGCTTCTTCATCTTTCTCTCACACGTTCATACAGAAAATTAAATGCCCACTGTTCATCCTTTTCTCTCAGCAGTTTTTCTATTAAAAAATTGCTACCGGGCACCTGGGTGACTCAGAGGGTTAAGCCTCTGACTTCGGCTCAGGTCATGATCTCAGGGTCCTGGGATCAAGGCCTGCATTGGGCTCTCTGCTCCGCGAGGAGCCTGCTTACTCCTCTCTCTCTGCCTGCTTGTGATCTCTCTCTCTCTCTGTCAGATAAATAAATAAAATCTTAAAAAAAAAAAAAAGAAAAGAAAAGAAAAGAAAATCCAGACAAGAGTGCCTATTTGAATTCCCTCCACACACAAGTGTGGGAGTGGCTGGGAGTTGGAGAAAAGAGGTCATTCTCAGAGAACTGCCTAAATCACTAAGGCAAAACTGGGGGGCTGGGCGGGCTCACTTCATTCATCCTGTGTTTGTACCCCAACTGAGGAAAAGTGGGTAAGACAGAGAATCAAACTAGGCAGGACACTGTCCCTAGCTGTATTATGAGTGAGGCTTTTGATAAACATATTTAAATCTGTGGTAATGTCCTGGAAACTGCTTTTACTAGTACCAACTGTATGGTAGGTAGAGCAATGAACTACTAATAAGGAGACGTATTCTAAGATTGCCTCTCCTACTGGCTTAGGGCTTTTGACACAAATGCTAAATCCACTTCAAATAAAAAGACAATTAGGGGCGCCTGGGTGGCTCAGTTGGTTAAGCGACTGCCTTCGGCTCAGGTCATGATCCTGGAATCCCGGGATCGAGCCCCACATCGGGCTCCCTACTTGGCGGGAAGCCGGCTTCTCCCTCACTCACTCCCCCTGCTTGTGTTCCCTCTCTGGCTGTGTTTCTCTCTGTCAAATAAATAAAATCTTAAAAAAAAAAAAAGACAATTAATGAATGCTATGCATAAGGAACAACCCTAGGCAATGTGATGGATGCAAAGATGATTAAGTTCCTGTCTTCCAAGGGCTCATAAAGTGAGGGAAACATTCATTCCCAAGTGATAACGAGACATAGTGTGACAAGAACTATGGTGATACAAAACACAGAGACAAGAACTGGGAAAGAAGTTAATTCAGATGAAAAACATCTGACATCTAAAAAACTTCCTGCTGGAAGAAGATTTTGAGCAGAGTTTTGATGGGTGGAATGTATATTGCTAGGCAGGTGTGAGAGAAGTGTCCTTTAGGCAAACTGAACTGCACAAGCAAAGGTACTAGGCAAAAGACTGACTCGGATCTAAGCTCTGAGTTTCAGGCAGATGAGGGCAAAACTATGGAGATAAGATGGTGCATGGAAAGGATGAAGACTGTTGAATGATTTGGATTTCAAGCTGAGGAAGAGATGGTCTCCATTGCAAGGGATGAGAGAACCTCCACAAGTCTGTGAATCTGCCTGACAGGAAGAAAAACAAACTAAATGCACGGGAGGATAACAAGGTACAATGATCCAGGCATGCTATGTCTGACCAGGGCAGGGGCAATGGGCCTAGAAAGGAATTCTACAGAGGCTGAATCGGCAGGATTTGGGGAAAAAGAAAATCAGAAGGGAGAAACAAGTACTTTCTGGACCACTTATTGAGTCTAAGGCTTTTAACCAATCTGCGTGGGCTTCGTTTCATCGTTTGTCTCATGAATCATGTGGGATTGAAGAAGATGCTCACGGCTGGGCTTTCCTCTGTAATCCAGATTACAGTCAGCAGGAACCACTCCCCATTAATGCTCTTGGATACTTTTCACCTGCCTCTTTCCTGATCGTCCCTCCCTCTCCCCCGTCCCTGTCGTCCGGAGGACCCATATCAACACTCTGGGTGCCGCAGGAGAGAACCGGTTTTCTCCAGCAGCATGCGCTAGGAAGGCCGGGCACCATTCTCCACCGGGAGAGGGCCCCGCATCCAGGAGCCTTGCCGGCGCTGGCAAAGTGCCTCTTACCCTCTCACTGGGTCCAAAGTCGTTCTTGTTCTGCTCCAGCCGAGTGGGGAATTTCTCCTCAGACCCTCAGGAGACCAGGACTTGCACAAGGGCTGAGTTCTCAATCACTGTCTCCCAAGTCCGCACGCCCCAGTGTTCTCTCACCAAAGCCAGCAGGGGCTGAGGCACTTCACAGGCTCCTGCAGCTCCGGAGGGGACCCATGGTGAGGCCCGTGTGCCTCTAACTCGGTGCACAGGCCAGCGAGATGATCCCGCCTGCCCGCCCTCCGGGGTCCTTGCTGCATAGCTCCAAACCTTACAGTTTGCGCGGAGGCATTTTGTTCAGTAATGGATGCCGAATTTTAGTTGTTACAACGACGGATAAAAAAGGAGGGACGACCTATGCCACCACTATGCTGACCAACTCAGCGGTTCCTGTTTTTATTTTTTTATTTGTATTCAGCCTTGACCTTTCTTTAAAGAAACAAACACTGTGAAATGATTTCTCTCCAAAATGGAACCGAGGGATAGGAAATGGCGACTCTCAGGCATGCGCCCTCACAACAACTTGAGACCTTAAAGACTGATTTCCCTAAATGCCTGATTTACCGAAGATTCAGACTTAGCTCCTGACCAATGAACATCCAGCAAGAATCTCTTCCCATCCTCCAGCCAATGAACGTACTGCTTGGGCTATGGCTGAACTCCCCCACCCCAACACACACACACACACACACGTACACGCACACGCACACGCACACACACACGCCTTTGTGCTCCTTGCCCATAAATACAGCCCCGCACACCCGCCCCACACACCCACACTGAACTCGTTTGAAGCTCGCTACCGTACGCACTTCACAGGTTGCAGTTCCTCGGCTTTCAATATAAACTCAATTTCTGGCAATTGGAGCTTACCTCAGTTTAGCTTTTATTTAGGTTGGTAGAGCGCTTGAAAAAGTTATTTTTTAAGCAGTGGGCTTCTGTTTAAAGTAAAAAAAAAAGTCAATTTCAAGATTTCTGTAGGAAATGCTAGAAAAAAAATGTTCTCTTTGTGCGTTACTCATTTTTGTTGTTGCTGTTGTAAAACGTTTTTTATTTTCTGTATTTTATTGTGTTTTGACATCTAAAATCTTACTGGCCAGAGTGACTCCCCCTTCCAGCGCTAGCCCTTTCTTAGAGGTAACAAAGCGCTCCAGCCGGGAGCATGTCTTCCATATACAAATCAAATATCCTGAGCCTATGGTTTCAACCACCTCCTTATATGATTCTCACACACAAGCCAGTATTTCTTCTTCCCTAAATCATCCCAGAGCCATGTACCTGTTAAGTAGAGATCGCGCTTACAGCCCAAATCCTGCCATAATTATTCAAACCAGCCAATCTTAAGCTATTTTCTCTGCCTGCCTTGCTTTTCCTGCAGAAACCCAAATAAACGCTCTGGCATTGACTTTTCTCTTGTTCCTGTCTCTTGCCACCTGACTGAAACCTAGACCTTCCTCAGTGGCCCTGAATGGCATGCAAGTGACACCCTCTCTGGGATCTGTGAGTATAATAAGCTATCTCCTTTCAAGCCTCGGAGTTCTCATTTTCTCCTGTGGCCACACTCAACTTTACCATACCATATCTAACATTTACATTCTTTCTTTCTTTTTTAATATTTATTTATTTACTTTAGTGGGGGTAGGGGCAGAGGGAGAAGGAGGGACAATCTCAAGCAGACTCCTCCCTGAGTGTAGAGCCTAGCCGGGGATCCATCCCACAACCCTGAAACCATGACCCTCAGCTTAACTGACTGAACCACCCAGGACTCCACCGACATTGACATCCTTAAAACATTTTACATGTCTGCTTGAAACTAAGAAGATGGAATTGGTGTAGCAAAATGCCCCAGGAAGGAGGAAACTGGAGCTGCTGGGCAATAGTGGGTAACATTCAAATGCAGTTTACACCGGGCAAGCAAGCAATGAAAAGAAACTCAGTCTTGATGACTTTTTTTTTTATTCTAAATCTAACCATAGCTTAAACTGCTTCTTCTGTTTACAGCAATGTGCACTAAAAATGCACTTCATTAATTAATCCAGTCTGATTTTGGTCTGTTGCCAACTGCAACAGAAACTAACCTACCTTGTCCCAAAATTAATACCAATATATGAATGTGATGATCCTAAATTATTCAGTTATTGGAGTAGAAATTAAGTGGAAACCAAGAGGAACTGATATTTTGGCCTTGGAATTAATTGGGTAAGTTTTTTTTTTTTAGAATAGTAGTAAAATAGGAGGTTAACATGTTCCCTGCACCTTGGAAAATGTTGTCTTTTTTCTTTTAAATCAGTTTCACCTACCATGTACAATAAAGAGTTAAGCTATGACATCTAGGCATATGTATTTACCAGTACAAATCTTTAGTTGTCACTTGTTTAAGCTCAAGCTACCAAATATATTCTTCTAGATATCTCACCAGAAATAAAGTGAACATACTCGAGATAAACAAAATCATTACCTGCTTCTCTGTTTCTGATCTTTATGAATGGTACCAACACTTACAACTTACATGGCTCAAAAATGTAGTGACAGGTTTGCAGGTAACTGATGCAGGTTTCCATCAGTCTGCATGTACACTTGGTATCTCTTATCACTACAGCCTCTTCATTCCTAAGGCTCTCCTCTGGTTGATGCCTCATTATCTATTGCTTCTAATGACCTATAAGATGAAATTTCTATCTCTATTAGGTGTCTCTTTCTTACATTGATAATATTTTCATGTCATAGCCAAGTTAAACTTCCCTAATGTGCAAGTTGCTGAGCACAGAGCCGAAGGCAGGGCTCGATCTCACAACCCTGAGATCATGTTGTTCTTTTGTTCTTGTTGCCGTTGTAATAAGCAATTAATGCTCTCCTATTCAAACATCTTTAATATATCCCCACAGCCAACAACACCAAAAAAAAATCACGTATGTACATTACAGTCTGCCAGCTGAGCTTATGCATAATATCCCTGCAACTGAACTAAATTGTCTCCTACTGCTCGCAAATACAGATATCCAAAGAGAAATGTTCACATTTTGACACACTCACTGCATAATTCTCCTGCCTCTATGTATGCTGTTTCTGACTCACACGTGTCCGTTTTTATCAATCTCTTATCCTTCAGTGTCTAATTTGTATTTATCTCCTCCAGGAAGCTGATTCCATTTCTACCCCACTATGAATGGCAATTTGTACCTCTGTCAATGTTGGCTATCATATTCTTGTTTGAAATTAATGCTTTTTTATTACCACTCAAACTATAAATAACTATAACATAAAGGGAATAAGAACTATGCCTTCAGATCTGCTTCCCAAATGCAAGTTAATGCTTTAGAAAAATTTTAGCAAGTAGGTTTCATATTTTATAGGCATTTTTAAGTGAAGTAGGCTTGGTAATTTCAAAAATAAGTTAGGGCTATAATATCAGTTTAATTGTATGTGTTTGTTTATATATGCATGTGTGTCATAAACTGATTCTGAATATCAGTTCCAAAAATGAAGCTACATATACTGAACAACAGAAATACTACTACATATATTACTGACTGTATAGCAAATGCAATGTCAGAGAAGATAATTATCTTCGTCACAGCTTCAGAATGAGAGTATTCAACAGAGGCAAGCCTTGAAAAATGAGTAGGCTTTGGATAGGCAGAGGGGAAATTGGAGAAAAAGTGAAGTGAAAAGAAGAGGCATGAGAAAAAATGCAAGAATGAAAATAAGTGACTATAGGGGCACCTGGGTGGCTCAGTAAGTTGACTGTCCAACTCTTGATTTTAACTCAGGCATGAGATGGGGCTCTGTGCTCAGCAGGGACTCTGCTTGAGATTCTCTCTCTCCCTGTCCCTCTGCCCCTCCTGTCTTTCTCTCCCTTTCTCTCAAAAATAAATCTTAAAAAAAATGACTATGGTGATTTTGTAAAGGAATAAGAAGAACCTTGTCAGCTGACAACAGAGACTATGTGTGAAGGAGGAGGAAGAGTCGTAAATAATGCTGGATAATTAGCGTGAGGTCAAGTTTTAGAAGGCTCTGAAAAACAGTAGAGAGGTTTGAATTTGCTGTGAACAATGGGAGTGAACACAAGGATATTAGAGGTGGCATGAATAAGATTTTTTTTAAAGATTTTATTTATTTCACAGAGAGAGAGAGAGATCACAAGTAGGCAGAGAGGCAGGCAGAGAGGGAGGGAGGGAAGCAGGCACCCTGCCAAGCAGAGAGCCCGATGCTGGCCTGGATCCCAGGACCCTGAGATCATGACCTGAGACGAAGGCAGAGGCTTTAACCCACTGAACCACCCAGGAGCCCTACATGAATAAGATTTTTGTGGGAAGTATCACTGGGAAACAGGAAACAGTTTCTTCCCATGGCTGCTTTAATGATGATAAAAAAAGAGCAACATCCCTCTGCATATCATAGCTGGAAAGTGTAACTACATTTTTTTTTTCCAAAATAGTAACTAACATCAAAAGGATATACCCTAACCAGTTAAAAAAAAAAAGAGAGATATTAGCACCTAGGACAGGAAGGCATTACAGAAAAACCCTAAAGTCAGATATCAGTATGGATCCAATATACCATTGATAAAAATGAAAAGAAAATCTTCCTGAAAATGTTTGCAAGACATTTTCTGGGGTAAAATGTGTTTCTCTATTTTGGAAGAGACAAATGAAGTCTTCTGCAAAATACCGAATCCAATGTGGGTAATGAACAGATGGAATATGAAGAGAGGACTAAAAGGGGATAGGGTGCTCTAGCGGTCACAAGTAAACTCTTGCACAGCAATGATATTGCTACCCCTAACAATAAACAGAATGCAACAGGGGACTGAAATACCAGCCCTATATTAACAGTTCTTACCAGACAGTTATAAAATGGGCTAAATTAGTAAAACTCAATGAGATAAAAAGATATTTTAGTGCCTCTAGAATCACTGAGTGAGTTGTTTATTTTTGCTTGGTAATTTGGTTTGTTGTTTTTTTTTTCTTACTTTTTGGTTTATATATATATATATATATTTAAATATATACATCTGAAAGATAAAATCAATTAATATTAAGATCATTATAAGGAACAGGGGATTCAAAGTTACTATCATAAGCCAATTTTTAAAGAACAAAGAACATAATAATGGGGCACACTATGTGCTTGTAGTCAAATCAATAATTTTATTTTCTAATTTCTTTAAAGATGGGAATGGCATAAAATGCCAGTAGCTAAAACTTTCTGAGGATAAGTTCAAAAGTGACATCAGTACTAAAGTCACTTGATACATTTTAATAGACAGAAGAAGAATCACAATCCGAAAAACTGTCAGGGAATTTTGAGATCCTGCTCTTTAAAGTGTAAAGACTGACATGAAATTCTACAGATTATCTGCTTTTCAACTGCCATGCACCAGGTTGCTATGCATGTAGAACATATTGCACAATGAATTTCACTGAAAATCCAATTTATCAATAGCCTTGCTTACTTGATTATTTTGACTGAAAATGAGTAGAAGCAGCGATAATATGAAGATAATTTTTGACATTTGAAATAAATGTCAAAAGGCACGAATAGCTACAAATCTCTCAGTTCATGTACTTTTTTCTTCTTTCTGGATTCTGAAGTGCAAGCTAAGATAATCAGTTCTGTGATTACATTTTTTTGATCCTAGATACCAGATATTGGCAATTTAAAAAGCAGAACTGAAAGTGTTGAATCATTGATCTTTGACGTGGCATTTTCTCTGTCCCAAGATAAATACTATCTCTAATAGGGCTACTAAATTTTGTTATTGTAAGTAATGTTTCTGATATGCATTTCAGAAAGCAGTATCAGCATATAAAAATAAAGGGTAGGATACAGTTCCTAACTGAACATCTTATAAAGTATTTTTTGATAAATTACATGGAGGGGGAGGAATGGAGACATTCACTAACAGTTACTGACATAAAAATAGTAGAAACTTATGTCTGAATAGGATAGTTGTGAGGAACATTGTGATGTACACACAGATACCTCTTCAATGTTGGACTTAATGCCCCAGTTGACTGGAAGTGCTGTGCAAAACATGCCTTTGGCTCTCAGTTCCTTATGGAATTGCCTTAACTGCAGAAAGCCATGTCCTCTAAAGTTACGTCCCTTTCCAGACAGATCTACATCAAATATCAGGTCAATATAGGTGTGTAAATTTCTGGCCGCATCAGCCCTACTCTAGACAACTCTAAAGGTATATTCTAGCAACATACATACTCATGTTTGGTCAAAATTGTGCAGCCAGGGGGCCCAGTAAGTTGACAGTCCAACTCTTGGTTTCATGTCAGGTCATTATCTTGGGGTCTGGGGATTGAGCCCTCCCTCCAGCTCTGTGCTCAGCTGGAGTCTCCTGGTCCCTGCCCCTCTGCTCCTCCCCCTGCTCATGCTCTCTCTCATGTGCATACACTCTCTAATGTGAAGAAATAAAATCTTACAAAAAAAAAAAACAAAACCTGTCTTTGGGACTGCTTTACAGCCTAACTTCCATCTGTCCAATCCTGCTTCCTTCCCTTTCCTTCTACGTGTGTAGGTCTAAAGGTACTCCTCACTAAACTCCTACCTGGTAAAACTTCATTTGAGGGTCTGCACTCCACAGAACTCAACTCACAGCAGTTGTCATTTTAAAAAAATCAATCTTATCTTCCCCTGGAGTTACTTTATTACGTTTATAACTCAAGTACAAACTGAAATACATTTTTCTTTCTTCCGTATGTGAGAGTAAAATTATTTGGTTAAAAGTTTAAGCCAGGAATAAAATTACAGTGTGATTCATTGAAAACATCAAGATGAAAGAATAATCTCATGCTCTGGATTACTCATAATTTTAGCAGACATTTGAAAATGCTAAGAAATTACTTACTGGAATGTATTTACTTTGTTAGGTATTGAGATATACTACCCCAGTATACTCATAAAAGTAACTGGCTTTATGGAGAAGACCTTAGCCTTGGAATTCATAGCTTGTATATTAGTTTTTTATTGCTGTGTAACAACTCACCACAAATGTACTAGTTAAAACAACATATATATGTATATACACACAAACATACACACACACATTAGTTCACAGTTTTATGTAGGTCAGGTGTACAGATATATCTTAACTGGGTCCTCCCCTCAGGGTTTCACAAGACTGAAATCAAAGTGTTGTCTGGAAGGCCACCTCATCTGGAAACACGACTAAGGAGGAATGCATTCCAAACTTAACTCAAGCTGTTGGTAGAATTTGGTTTCATGTGGTTGGAGACAGAGTCCCCATTTTATTGCTGTCAGCTGGTGGCTACTCTCAGCTGCTGGAGATTGCCCTCAGTTCTTTGCCACATGGCAAAATCTCCAGTCAGTTCACAACATAGCATTTACTTCATTAAAACCAGCAGAAGAATCGCATTTGAGTCTCTCTTGCTCTGAATTCCTCTCTTCAGGAAAGATCGGAATCCTGTTTGAAAGGACTTTCTTGATTAAGTCAAACTCAGCGAGGATAATCTCACTTTTGATTAACTCAAAGACAGTGTATTGAGAACCTTGATTACATATGCAAAATCTCCTCACCTTTGTGATACCAGATAATCAAGGAGAGAAATCTCATATTTACAAATTCTACACACACTCAAAAGGAATGGATTATACAAAGCATGTACATGTATGGGGAGAGGGGCAATTGCAGAGTCCGTATTAGAATTTTGCCTACCACATATGGGTTTTGTGTTTATAAACACCATATTTTCATATAAATTAAATAGCTTCACATACTTCTACTTACTTCAATTCATGCTTTAAAGGTTTGCAAGATACTTGGCATACATTTTATCTGGTGTGTATGTGTGCGTGTGTGTGCATGTGTGTGTGTGTATCCAATAATAGAGAAAAAAAATTGGAGGGTGGTTAATGTCTTCAGTATCACTGAGTCACAGGTCTACCTAAAGGTTATTTAGGAGCGTAAACTGTGTTTGAGTTACTGTTTACTATTGATGAATGTTCCCAGACATGATGATGTTACATGTTAAATTATGGATTTTCATTTGGTATAGGTGCAAATAATTGGTAGAAAAGATAACCCAGAAGTTACAGGTTATAACCCTGTCAGTCAATAACCAATTGTGTATATAATCTAGCAATTTTATACATTCCTTTTTATATTACTTCTGCATAGTTCCTCAATTTCACTTTTAAATTAATCTCACCATTGTACTGGCTCCCTCAATAATAAATTATTTAAATAAATATCTGACCTCACATATTTGTATGAAATTCATCCCAATTACATGAGTTATTCAAATGGTTATATAATCCACCTATTTACTTGACACTTGGATATTTTTTACATTCTCTGCCAAAGCCAACCTAAATTTGAACATTAGTAGTGGGGAAATCTCTATTTCCCAAGGCTTCCTTTCAATTTTAGGTTGATAGAATGTTCTTCCTATAATGAGGGATGATCACATACTATGTTTTTCAAACTATACCTACATATATATATAATATAAAATCACATTAATTCTGGCAGAATATATTCAATGACTATTCTTGAATCAATGATTAATTAAATGAGAGAAAGAATGGTTGAGGTGTGAATATCATTAAAGAACAATATTGTATAGCAGTTTTGTAAAAGTTTTATAAAAAGATAATTTCAAAGGTTAAAACCCAATTAGAAGTCTAGTTCAGTTGGCTTACTAATAAGCCACTCCCTGAAACCAGGTGTTCTATTAAAATGTCAAAACAGGGGTCCCTGTGTGGCTCAGTCAGTTAAGTATCTGCCTTTGGCTCAGCTCATGATTTCAGGGTTTGGGATCTAGACCTGTGTAGTGCTCGCTTTCAGTGATGGGGGGGCCTGGGGAGGGTGCAAAAGTTTGGTGGGAGGAGTCTCTTTCTCCCTTTCCCCTGACCTCCCCCTGCATTTGTGTGCTTGCTCTCTCTTTCAAATAAATAAAATCTTTTTTAAAAAAATGTTAACACAAACACATTCACAATTATTTTATTGTTCCACAGAACCTTGAGTTTTTTTTTCTCAGTTTTTCTATTCTTCAGGTTACATAATTTCTATTACTGTCTTTAATTTCACCAGTTCCTCTGTCATCTTTATCTCTAATCTGCTACTGAACACATTCAGTGATTTTTTAATTTCACATGTTTTTCAGTTCTAAAATTGCCATGAAACTCTGTTTTAGAGTTTGAATTTTTCTACTGATAATGTGTATCTTTATTTTCATTTCAAGTATGTTCACTGTTACCTCTTGGAGTATTGAACATGATTATAGTAATGTTTTGAACGATAATCCCAATGTCTGTGTCATCTCACAGATGACATCTGTGGATGCTCTTTTCCCTTAATCAGATTTTCTTAGTTCTTTGCATGCCAGGTGTAGGGGCGCTGACAGCACTGACTCCATCCTAGGCTCTGCAACTTGTTCATGCCCCTGCAATTACTTCCTTCGGGGCTATTTGTTTTAGGTCCCATGGAGGTTGATGTATGCTGTCCCTAAATTGTTTAAGGTTTGTTCAGATTTTCCCTAAAGTGGCACACAGAAGGCTCCACGTTACATAACTAGTAGAAATAATTGGCACACAGACGGTGTCACTTTAGATAACTACCCTGTGACCTCCCCACCATGCCCCTCACTCTGTAAAAGCTGGGCAATAAGGGCTGCACTTAGCAGAGAAAAGGGGCCGAGATTACCTACCTGTGTTTTGGTTAGATGGCCTGCCCAATTCCCCTTGTCAGTAAGTTACCCTGGGTGAAACTCTGTATAAACGGTACGGAGCGGCATGCTGAGTAGCTTGCTTTGTTTTGGGTCGCAAAGGCTCTTCTTGATCTGGAGGATACTTTACTAATCCTGCTCTACCTTCTAACAATTGGTGAGCCAGCCAGGAAACTAAAAATGAAAGAAGCAGGGGTAAAGGAGCCCTCCTGGGATAAGTCTCATTGTACGTGGAGGGGAAAGAAGGCTGGTTGTTGTGAGAGAAATCTCAAGTTGGCCAGCTCCCGACACGTGGGGAGTTGGCCAGGTTTTTTTGAGTGTTTCAGACCAGTGTGCAAGTATAGGGGCAACCTGAAAACACCCAAGATATCGTTAGATATTCCCTATGAAACTGGATGGGGGAGGGAGATGGAGAAGGGAAAGTGAACAAACTGTTGCGCGGCTTGCCCACTGATCTGTGTGCTGGAAGACACTGGAAGGGCAGTTGTAAATGGGGAGAGCATTGGAGCAGACTCCAGAAGTGTTGGATAGTGAGAGGGAATTGTGGGAGCGTAATGTTCCTCTAACATGAACACTGTGTCCAGGAGAATCCAAAAGCAAGAGGAAAACCTATGGATGGTGGGATGTGGGATGGCAAAGATGCATGGTTGCAGACTGCCAGGTACAAGGGTGAGAATTCTATTTCAAGAGACATGGGACTTTGGGGAATGGGATCCCTGGGATGGTGACTTCTGATAGAGAAGACATTGTACTGGAGGAGGAGAATGACTTACTTACAGGCATGCCCTTTAGTTCAGACAAAGAACCACACCAGGTGTAAGACTGTGGGTGATAGAGAAGAGAGGTTCCCACTGGTCAGAAAATGATTATGAGGAAGGATTCTATCACCGGATTAGTGGAACTAATCAGCCACTTTGAGTAAAGAGGCCTTGGAGGGAGATGGTGTTATGTTAAATGAGTTTGAGATGTCAAAGATGGCCTCAGTCGCTGCTTAATGTGCCTTGTGGCAGGGAGGTCTGTGCCACAGGCAAGGGTTAGAATCCCTGGTACTTGGCTGTTTTGCTTGGATAAATGTTAGCATCAGGCTAATCTGGTCTGGCAGGGGGATGTTCATTCCCTTCCACAACACTGGACTTCTGTGGAAGAACTGTAGGAGATTACACGTGAACTGGGAATGAAGGCCATTTGCAGTCAGCATTTGGGAAGCCCAGACTAAGAATTCTCTTTCTCCCGTATGAAAGACCATATCTTACAGTGAGCCCCAGGAGCATGGTATGTGGATTTAATGTTTGTCCTTGCTTCTCTGGTTAACTAGCTCACTGCTACCAAAGAAGCTATGGTGGCTAACTCAAGTGAAACAGAATCTGTTGTAAGGGAAATAGATAGGTGGAAAAACAAAGGATCCTGCCGACAGTAAAATGGCAGAATGGGGGCCTATCCAGGTATCTCATAAACAGCTGTGGCAAGATCAAATACTAACCGGGACCAGACAAACACCCCAATATGGTCTTGCTGGGGCAGTGTTGCCTAAGAGAAAGCAGTTCACTCCCTTGAAGGAAGGCTGAAGCTACGTATGTCACCAACTGCCCCCCCTACTATTGGAGGAATTTCAGGGATCCATATACCCCTTACTCCTTAGAGAGTAGCTGTTATGCCAGTGTTACACGTTAGTGCATGTAATACGGGGCAAACAGAGGCCCTTTGTTGAATTAACCATTTATTGGTCTCGCACTAACAGACTATACTAGCTCTACTACACACTGAACACACGTTTTCTCTGGAAACCCCTTGAAATTCTGGGGAGAAATGGAGGGTACTGATGGTTATGGGGGACAGATTATCAAAGTCAGACAAACTATAGATTGGCAGGCTCCCTTCCTGTGTATTTCTCCCATTCCTGAGTATATTTGGGGCCTTTATATTTTATAAGATTTTGATCTAAGTACAACAACAGGTGAGTTCAGGTTGCATACCCTAGTAGTGGAACCCATCGTTCCAAGTCATGCAAAGTGGGAACCTATACAGGTACTGGTTACGTGGAGAGTAATAAACCTAAAACAGTGTAAGCTACCTGTGGGGCATAACAAGATTACAACCTTTGGAGAATTAGAAAAGGCAGGGTTAACCATGCCTGCTCAGAGTTCCCATAGTCCAGTTTGGATTATAAAGAAATGTAGTGCAACCTGGCCAATGAAAATAGATTATAGGGAACTCTATAAAGTTACTCTGCCCATCCATGCCATGGTGCCCAGTATAGTCTTATTAGAAAAAATCATGGCATCTATTAAGACATCATTATATCCTGGACCTATCTCACAATCTGTTCAGCATTCTATTAGGATGTGAATCCTAAGACCAATTTGCCTTCACATGGGAGTAGAAGACCATACATCTCACAGGCACTGCCCCAAGGGTATTTTCATAGTTCTGCCATTGGTCACAGGGTGGTAGCTAGAGATTTGGAAAAATGGATTTTACCAGAGGAGATGGTGCCTCATCATTATATAGACAATGTTATGTTAATTGGGTTGATTTATCCTCCTTGCCCGAAGCAGTCAGATTATTACAGGCATACTTAAAGGCATGAAGATGGAAGTAAATACTGATAACCCAAGGACTGGCTTCATCACTATAGTTCCTGAGCATCATCTGGTCAGGTGAGACAAATATGATGTTGGAGGCAGTCCCATACAAGCCTTGCCAATCCCTAAAACGGTGAAGAAATTAGACTCTTGTTTACTGGGTTTACTGGGAGACCTTTTATTCCCCATCTAATGCAGACATTAAGACACTTATATGCCTTGGTTAACAAGGGAAGCCGGTGGGACTGGGGCGCTAGCCAACTAGAAGCTTTCCTAAAGGCTCAAGTGCTGTGGTCACAGGTATTGTCAGGTTTGAAGCTTATCATGTGGGAGAGACTTGTTTTGCAATTGCCACAAACCTTCCACCTGGTAAGTTCATTGGAAATAAGCTTGGAGAACAACCTACCCATCCACCAGCCCAGGGTAGCTTGGTATCCTTATCCCTTGGGGCCAAGGGCTAACCTCAAGTATTAAGAATAACACCATGCTCTACATTAGTCACAGCCGACACACACACAGATATCTGTTTCTGAACATCTGACGCTTGATACCAAGGTAGGGCTGTTAGTATGGCTGCCAACTGAGATGCCTGTGTACAATATAGACATACCCTCTAAGGCTATTACGGGGCAAAATATGTGGTATTATTCCAGGGAAAATATTTAAGCCAGGGGTAGTACTGACTCACTTGAACTGCCTGTAAAACATCACCCCTAGCCTTGCATTTCTGTTCTTCCCTATTGCTCTATCTTCCCTTATGTTGAAGTTCACAATCGCTGAGGAACGATAGCTCTAAGTATTTTCTTTGGTCTTATATTATTGCAGCTATGACACAGGGATGCCAGGCCATTTGCTGCTATCTGGTTCTAGGGTCATAGCAGAAGAATGACATGTAGAGGTGGTACAGGCCATAGAGGTCAGAGATCGAGTGTAGGAGTGCTGACAACACTAACTCTATCTTTGACCTTCCATCTGTTTGATGCCCACAGAGTGACCTCCCTTGGGGCTACATGTGCCAGGCCCCATGGAGAATAATGTATACCATGACCGGAATGTGGGAAGGCTTGTTCTAATCAGAAGGCTCCACCAGCAGGGATCCTCCAGTTTGCAGAAGGCACCACCTTACAGAACTACCCTGTGACCTCACCACCATGTGCATCACTCTATAGAAGTTTGGAGGTTGAGGTCTGCACTTGAGAATAGGGATAGTAAATAGCTACATTCCACCTGGGACATCAGTTTGCCCTAATTCCCTCATCAGTAAGTTACCCGGAATAAAACTCTTTAAATGGTATGGAGTAGCTCGCTTCATTTTTCAGTCTTAAAGTGCCTTCTGAACAGTCTTGAGGACACACTCCTGACACTCCTACACCTTATTACACCAGGTAAATTTGGACCATGACTTGGACATTGTTAATACTGTGCTGTGAGATTCTGTGACTTGATAGTTTTTGAAGAATGTTGCTTTTCTATGTTTATAGTTGAAAATCAACCCATTAGGTTCAGAATGCAAGTTCTATGTCACCTTCTGTGTGTGGTGGTCCCCATATCAGTTAAGTTTCCTAAGCTCTCATGCTTTTTGGATCTGCCACACTAGCTACTCAGAGCCTAGTCTGATACTTAGGCAGTTGTTGATATGTTAAACTTCTTGAAGCCTTTGCTATGCTTCTATGGGTCTGTTCTGCTCATTAATAGCTTAAGAATCAGCCTGGAATTAATGCTGCTTCATCTGTGGATTTAAGAGATTCTCCAGATTCTTCTCTGGAACTTCTCCTACATACTCCAACTCTAAGCACACCCCTCCATTATTTGCACTTCTCTGGCTGGAAAATTAAATTATCTTAGAGTTCTAGCCTTTTATGCTGTTGTATAATTCCATGTGACTAAAAGAAATCTCCTTTAGGGCAAGGTGGTGAAGAAAAATTTCCATTCAGCTTTTCATTTTTATCCTCAATATACCTGCTCTACTTGACACTTGAGATTCTTCAAGTGGTTGCTTTTTCTTGAAAAAGTTTTTAGCTTTAATCAGTGGGATATACAGACCAACTCATCTGGCCTCCAGTGATTTTACTTATTTACTTATATATTTAGGCCTCCAATTATTTTATTTATTTGGCTTCCAATTATTTTATCTATTTATTTGGCCTCCAATTATTTTAAGTGGGCAAAATACAGTACGTTTCACATCGAACCCAAACACAGTTTAAGACTATGTAATGGAGGCGCCTGGGTGGCTCAGTGGGTTGAAGCCTCTGCCTTCAGCTCAGGTCATAATCTCAGGGTCCTGGGATCAAGGCCCACGTCGGGCTCTCTGTTCAGCAGGGAGCATGATACCTCCTCTCTGCCTGCCTCTCTGCCTACTTGCGATTTCTCTGTCAACTAAATAAATAAAATCTTTAAAAAAAAAAGACAATGTAATGAAACTGTACGGCTGGATACATAATTATGTTACTATGTCAAATCCTCAGTTTTTTTTGTGATTATCAATTAATATGTAAATATGTTGAATACTTGACATATAAATATTTTCTTCTCTTCCATTGTAATGTCTCTTTCCGTTTCCTTCCTTATTTACACTTTTGTTCAGTCAAGCAAAAACATCTAAATGTAACAGGTTCTGTGGAAATTCTGTCATAGCAAATGAATGACAGGAAATGGATCACACTGAGTTTGAGACTATGATTCCATGCTTAATACCATGAATACTTAAGGGACAGATCCTCCTCATTTCAATTTTTTAAACGATTTTATTTATGTATTTGAGAGAGAGAGAGAGAGAGAGTGAGCACAAGCGGGGTGGGGAGGGCAAGAGGGAGAGGGAGAAGCAGGCTTCCCGCTGAGCAGGGAGGCCCACAAGGGGCTCAACCCCAGGACCCTGGGATCATGACTTGAACCAAAGGCAGACGCTTAACAGACTGAGCCACCAAGACACCCCTCTTCATTGCAATTTAGAATACCTTTTGCATATTACTCAGGATCTGAGCACCCGCTTTTTACTAAATGTACTTGAAATTCAGTTTGCATGCCAGGATCTATGTAGAATTAACTCCAGGATAAGCAACTCTACCCATAAACATGAAATGGGGCAAAGTTCTATGTAGAATTAACTCCAGGATAAGCAACTCTACCCATAAACATGAAATGGGGCAAAGTTCAAAGACTCACTAATGGGAAGAGCAAGAAGAAACACAGGGATGATGAATCAAAAAAAAATTGCAGAATTACAGTCTTAGATCAATACATTCTTTCTACATTTTGAACATCAGGAAATCTAAGTTATAATTTGGTTAAATATATATATATATATAGTTCACAGGGCCACTCAGAGATAGAGTTCAGGAAAATAGGAGTCAGTGAACTTTGTAAAAGGGCCAGATCATATTTTAGGCTGTGTGGGCTGAATGGAATCTATTGCAACTCTATTCCTGAGGTGCAAGAGCAGCTATAAACAATAGGTCACTTGGTAAATAGGGTTGGCTAAATTCCAACAGAAATTTAGTAACACAGGTAGCATGGGCTGTGGTTTGCTGAACTCTCGGCTACAGTACAAACCACTTGATTTCCCATTAAATATCAACTGCATATCCCTGTGCTGGTAAAGGGGACTTCATTTCATAGCAAAGTACAATGGATTAAAATTTAATGTTAGGGGTGAGTTTTTCTGCTGTCTGTATCTTAAGGTATATTTTAAAAGAAGATGGATTAAATGACCAATAGACACATGAAAAAGTGCTCAACACCACTTGGAATCGGGAAAATACAAATCAAAACCTCAGTGAGATACCACCTCACACCAGTCTGAGTGGCTAAAATTAACAAGTCAGGAAATGACAGGCATTGGTGAGGATGCAGAGAAAGGGGAACCCTCCTACGCTGTGGGTGGGAATGCAAGCTGGTGCAGCCACTCTGGAAAACAGTATGGAGGGTCCTCACAAAGTTGAAAATAGAGCTATCCTACAACCCAGAAATTGCACTACTGGGCATTTACCTCAAAGATACAAATGTAGTGATCCGAAGGGGCACGTGCACCCCAATATTTATAGCAGCAATATCCACAATAGCCAAACAATGGAAAGAGCCTAGATGTCCATTAAAAGATGAATGGATAAGGAAGATTACACAGCCATCAAAAATGAAATCTTGCCGTTTGCAACGACGGGAATGGAACTAGAGGATATTATGCTAAGTG
>PITA01002447.1:105399-161216 GCA_004023965.1 Spilogale gracilis
GGGGGGGGGGGGGGGGGGGGGGGGGGGGGGGGGGGGGGGTTGGGGGTGGTTGGGTGATAGACACTGGGGAGGGTATGTGCTATGGTGAGCCCTATGAATTGTGTATGACTGATGAATCACAGACCTGTACCCCTGAAACAAATAATATGTTAATAAATAATAATATAGATTAATAAATGAATGTAATAAGCAACTGGTAAATGTTAATTATGGAATCTAGTTAACAGGTATACGTATATTCTCTGTGTAATTATTTGAATTTTTCTGTACTTGAAAATGTGAATATAGAAAATTTTAATGGGACCAAATTCAGATTTCGTAAAATATGTAAGGTTATCTGTAAAAATTCTCACTAAAATTAATTTAGTGAAATAGTCGTATGATACATTAGAAATATGCAGTTTAAAATGAAATATTTTCGGGGTGCCTGGGTGGCTCAGTGGGTTAAGCCACTGCCTTTGGCTCAGGTCACGATCCTGGAGTCCCAGGATTGAGTTCTGCATCAGGCTCCCAGCTCCACAGGGAGTCTGCTTCTCACTCTGACCTTCTCCCCTCTCATGTGCAGCCTCTCTCAATCTCTCTCTCTCTCTCAAATAAATAAATAAATAAAATCTTTAAAAAAATTGGATGAAATATTTTCAAAGAATTTTATATGCATCAATACCTAAATTTGCTACAGAATTTGTACACTTTCTCCATACAACTTTTTATCACACAGCTTAAAGTTGGTTGCCAGAAAAAGCAACATATGCTTAAGTTAAATGACATAAATTTGGTTACTGATCCAGTTCGTAGGGTTTGTTTTATTCAGTCACATAAATATTCATTTTATCTAGAGTTTAAAGGCAAGTCATAGTGTGAATTTGTTCAGTTCTGTTAAGATTATAGGAAAAAAGATTATGACATGACCCAGTACACATACAATGAGAAGTCAAGACAACTCAGCCTGTGAGTGGGTAACTACAGTGTTTATATTTTTTTTTCCCTCAACTACCTATACCTTTTTTTTCAGCAGGGAAAGGTAAATGAAAATAGAAAATGGCCTCTTTCCACTCTGTTGTAATAGTATGACTGATTAGAAAGTTTTTACTGTTGTCCAGGTCTAATCCCATTAGAGGCAAATGTACATTACTTACCATTTTCAGAAAAACATTATCTTTAATGATACCAACCATTAGAATCTATATACATTTTTATACCATTTGCCTTTAGATGAAATCTAAGGAAGCTGTAATCAATGGATTATGTTAAATATTTTGATCAACATGTTAAATATGAAGTTTACTAATGGTTCTTATTTAAATATCGTGCCATCTCAGTCAGTGAGGCAGACAGCCATGGAGTAGCAAAATATATTAACCAATCATGAAGAAAAGCCTTCCATCTCTACTCTTTAATATGATGTAGACATTATTACTGACCGGTGTATTTTGAGGCAAGTATGAGAAAGTAGTTCTAAAGTTATGTATACATATAAAAATCACCCAAAGTTACAAGCTGTGTAAATAGTAAGAGTAGCAATTATTCTCAACTCCTGTGTACCTTAACTAATAATCAGGCCAAAAGTATCTTCATTTTGCCTTCGATGCTTAGATAGTTTCAGGAAGGAAGAGCTTCTTCTGCCCTTTGCTTCATCTGGTTAGACTTAGAATCAAATGGACACGAGATAGATCAACAGGAGAAAATCAAATTTAATACATGTGTGTGCAGGGAATTCACAGACATGAAATTTCAAAGACAGTGAGGCAACATGTAGCTCACCAGTGCTAAGGAGAGGGATAGGGGACTGAGGACACAAAGGGGAGAAAGACCATTAACAAGAAGACCAAAAGAGATTTGGTTTTGTTTTGTTTTTTTTTAAGATTTTATTTATTGGGGCGCCTGGGTGGCTCAGTTGGTTGGGCAACTGCCTTTGGCTCAGGACATGATCCCGGAGACCCGGGATCGAGTCCCACATCGGGCTCCCTGCTCCACGGGAAGCCTGATTCTCCCTCTCTCACTCCCCCTGCTTGTGTTCCCCCTCTGGCTGTGTTTCTCTCTGTCAAAATAAATAAAATCTTAAAAAAAAAAGATTTTATTTATTTATTTGATCAAGAGAGCACAAGCAGGGGCAACAGCAGGCAGAGGGAGAGGGAGAAGCAGGCTCCTTGGTGAGTAGAGAGCCGACATGGGGCTCCATCCCTGGGTGAGGATCTGCTTCTCCCTATCCCTCTGCCCCTCCTCCCTGCTTGTGTTCTCTACCTCTCTCAAATAAATAAATAAATAAATAAATAAATAAATAAATAAATAAATAAATCTTTAAAAAAGAGAGAGAGAGAGAAAGAGAGATGTTTTCAAACACAAAGCAGGTAAGGTTGTTAGGTGAAGGGATCGGTGTTAATAGCTCTCTTTTCCTGGTACAGGCTCTCCTTTCCAAAGTAAACTTGGGCCATTGAGGAGGAGGCAGAGAGCTTTTCTACATCTGCTTTTCTACTTTTAAATGAAAATAATCTTTCTTCCGAAATAGCCCATCTTGCAGTATCCTTCCCTGGGCCCCTACAGTTTTCAACAATTCACATCTGAATTAATAGCTCCTGGTTTTCAGCATTCTTTTTCTTTTCTTTTCTTTCTTTTTTTTTTTTTTTAAGATTTTATTTATTTGACACAGAGAAACACAGCCAGAGAGGGAACACAAGCAGGGGGAGTGAGAGAAGGAGAAGCAGGCTTCCTGTCGAGCAGGCAGCCCAATGAGGGGCTCGATCCCGGGTCTCTGGGATCATAACCTGAGCCAAAGGCAGTCGCTTAACCAACTGAGCCACCCAGATGCCCCTTCTTTCTTTCTTTTTTTCTTTTTCTTAATGACAAGATAGCAAGTCCAAAGAACAGATCAACTGAAGTCATGTTCAGTCATGAATAGTTCAAGGGAATAAAAATTAGCAAGCTAAGGAAATCAGGCCACTTTTAAACCACTGAGTTAATAGAGATGAGTTACACTGGATCAAAAGTACAAATCAGAAATGCATGTTAAAATCAGATTTCCGGTACTGGCTATTCTTCTCTAAATGGTTATGTAGCCACTTCATAATGAAGAATAAGGCAAGTGTAGTTCAAGTACACTTGGAAAAGTATGCTCAATGACACTATCAGTCCAAAGCTTTTAAGCAACCAAGAAGCAAAAAAATCTGATTACACATATACTACCATAAGCCTAGAACTATGCAGTTGGAAGACATGCAAAAGAAGTTTAAAGACCCTGATTTTTGCCTCCTAGCTAAGAGAAATTGAAGGTGACAGCTTGAACACAACACTCTTTGTTAATAAAACTGTAGTAGAATTTGTATTTAATATAGCCTCCCAATTAAATGGGCTCTTAAACACATGATACAAAGGATAAAGTTTCTGTTTAAAATTCTTTTCAAATTTTATTTTCTGTGTGAATAAAGTTATATTTCTAGTTCGTTCTCTCATATAATAATTGACTGTAATAAGCAGATGTCAGGCTCAGGAGGCCAGGAGAGCACTGAAGCAACAGCAGCCTGTGGATCTAGCACACATTCTGGCTTTTGACCAACACTTATCTTTTTGATGACAGCCATCCTGACTGGTGTGAGGTGATAATTCATGGTGGTATAATGAATGATACTGAGCATCTTCTTGTGTACCTGTTGGCCATCTGTATGCCTTCCTTGAGGAAAATGCCCATTCAAGGATTCTGTGTTGTAGTGGTGATTGTTGCTATTGTTTTAGTGAGAAAGAGCTAGAACATACAATTTGGGGCAGGGGGAGGGGTGCAAGATACAGAGGGAGAGGGAAAGAGAATCTTAAGCAGGCTCCAAGCCCAGCATGGAGCTCCATCTCACAACCCTGAATCATGACATAAACAGAAATCAGGAGTCGAACACTTAACCAATGGACTGAAACACCCAGGCAATCCTTTCCCTGTTTTTTTTTTTTATTGGATTATTTTTTTTTCTATGTGTTGTAGGAGTTCCTTACCTATTTTGAATATTCACTCCCTATCAGGTATAGTTTGAAAATATTTTTTCCCTGTCTGTAGGTTTCCTTTTTATTTTGTTGATTCTTTTCTTCTGCTGTGTGGAAGCATTTTAGTTTGACATAGACCCTCCTGTAGATTTTTGCATTTGTAGTTATGCTTTGGGTGTCATATCCAAAAAGTCATTACCAAGGCCAATATCCAGAAACTTTTTCCTTGTACTTTCTATTAGGACTTTCATGGTTTCAGGTTTTATGTAAGTCTTCAATCTAGTTAGAGTTAATTTTTGTATTATAAGATAGAGATCCAGTGTCGTTCTTTTCCATGTGATTATCTTGTTTTCCCAACACTATCTATTTAAAGACCATCCTTGGGCATCTTGGTGGCACAGTGGGTTAAGCCTGTGCCTTTGGCTCAGGTCATGATCTCAGGGTCCTGGGATCGAGGCCCGCATCGGGCTCTCTGCAAGGAGCTTGCTTCCTCCTCTCTCCCTCTGCCTGCCTCTCTGCCTACTTGTGATCTCTCTCAAATAAATAAAATCTTTAGAAAAAAAAACCCATAGAGTATTACCCATAGAGTATTCCTGGCTCCCTTGTCCTGTGTTGGTTAACCACATATGCTCGGGTATATTTGGGGGCTCTCAATTCTCTTCCATTGGTCTGCATGTGTGTTTGCTAGTTCTCTTTTCTGAAATTTCAAATTTGTTCTTGAACGACTATAATGAATTTTTTATTTGGTTACTGTCTTTTCAACTTTCAATTTATTTACTTTCTTTCTTTCCTCTATTGATGAAACATAGGCATCACACCTTCCTTTACTTCTGTAATAATATTTTCTTTAGTTCTTTGAACATATAATGGCTAATTTCAAGTCTTTATTAAATACAACATCTAATTGCTGTCACAGATAGTGTATATTGCATACTCCCCCCCCACCGCCCTGCCCCCGTGAGTGAATTACACTTTCCATTTTCTTTGCATGGAGTTATGTTTTGATGGAAACTTCACATTTCAGGTAATATAGCCTTTGTTTAATGACTGGGGTGTGGCAGAAAGGAGCCTCCACCTCTCGGTCACACATGCCCAGATCCTAGCCGCAGCTCTAGATGCCTGTGACGTGAATGACAAATGTTGGAATCCTGACCCTCTTGGGAAGAAAAGCTTTCACTAGGAACTGGGGAGAGAAGGAACTCTGGTTTCTTCCCTGTAGCAGTCTAGAATTCAATGTCCATCGCACTAAGCTTGACCAGGAGAGGGATGATATGGATGTTGGTTCAAATATCAAGATTATCATAATTCTTAACCTGTTTTAATAGGACCTTCTTGAGTAAGTGTTCTTCATTTGAAGTATTTCTTTAGGTTGATCTTCAGAGATATTAAATGTTTGTCTTTGTAAGTAATTTTTACCACTTACAATGGCAGGTGGAATGTCACCTCTTTATTATCATGACTTGACTTAAGAATATATTTTAAATCATGACCTGGTAAATACACACATAAGTGCATACTTATTCATTTGTTCTTTTATTGAATCTATAATTACTTAGCATTATCAGTTCTATTTTCATTTTTGAAAGTACAGATATGAGCAAAATATTGTTATTCAGAGGAGCTTAAAATCTACTTGGGGAACGTATTAAATGTGAAAATGCTATTGACAATAGACCTAATATTGGACCGTGTTAAGCACAGGAGTCATGCAATCCTATCTGTGTTTCATAAGTCAGATCTGGTGGTGGTACAGAGGTTGGATGGGTGATGGGAAAAAGCCGAAATCTGGTACAACAATTTATAAGCTTTGGTATTAAGTCAGCATCATTGTGTGACTCCAAATTTAAATGTTATAGTAGAAACAAATACGAGAGTTGACAAATGAGAATATAAGAGACATGAAGCAGATCGGGTCATTTAAATACAATGATAGGTGAATTTTGAGATAAAATGTGTGCATTTTTTAGTTGAGAGGAGAATAGGAGGAAAAAGAGATAAACTTAGGGCGAAACTGGCAAGAAAGTGTTGCTTTTTGTGGGTGTTGATAATTTGCTCCAAATTGAGAAAATATGACTGTGAGAAAAACATTAATTTAAAAGTCTGGTAGAAATTGCAGGAATTAGGGACCCTTGATTGGCTCAGTTGGTTAAGTGTCTGCCTTTGGCTCAGGTCATGATCCCAGGCTCCTGGGATCAAGTCCCGTATTAGGCTTCTTGCTCACCAGAGAAAATGCTTCTCCCTCTGCCTGCCGCTCCTCCTGCTTGTGCTCATTCTTTTTGACTCTCTGACAAATAAATAAAATCTTTACCAAAAAAAAAAGAAAGAAAAAAAGAAATTGCAGGACTGAATAAAGTGATACACCCTTGAATGAAAATAAAAAGTTTTCAGCGTATTGGTGAAATTATATTTAACTTAATATGTATTATGTAAATATTTGGTACTATTATTTTTGTGCTTTTTGATGTAATGCATATAGTCACAGACATTTTAGTGAAAAGTACTATTTATAAAAGAAAGCAATTTAAAGAGTTAGGTTATATAAAGTACAATGATTATATTTGAAATAATTCATGAACTAAAAAACTTGCAAGAGACCATGTTGTCAGTTTATTTTGACTTTAGAGTTACAGTGAACTATTTGAAAGTAAAGTAAATGACGGAGTTTAAACATTTACCAGTGATCTTAATGCTTCTGGGTTTATAAAAGCAGCACAAAATAATAATATTCATTTGCACTTGCATACTATAGCTGAAACACCTTCCGTTCCTGATCACTTACATAAGAACCAGCTTCAAATTGCAGTAAAACGGCTTATTAACTTTGTAAAAATGGAAAGTAATTTTTTTTCTTTATACCTTGTTTCTTCATCAAAAAGTACAAAGTAACACCAACTCCCTCCTAGCATTGTCAGGATTCCACAAAGAACCTAAATGAAGGGACCAGCATCCATACCTGGCATGTAGTGGCTACAAATGAATAAGACAGAGAAAAAAGACCTTTGTCTTCACATTAAATAATAAAAATGAGTGAGCTGCTCAATCTGACATTCACAGTATTGCTGGAAAGAATACAGGCAAGCATTATTCTCCCACTGTTGTAGCCATGTTCTCACGGTGCAGAGTGACTATGATCTTTGGTGTGAATAATATTACCACTCAGGACATGTCATATTCAGTAGATGGTAATGGTTATAATGCCACAAATTTGAAGATAAAGATAAGTACATTTGAAACTACAGCCCAGGGGCACCTGGGTGGCTCTAAAGGTTAATCATCAAACTCTTGGTTTTGGCTCAAGTCATGACCTTGGGTCACGAGACTGAACCCCAGTCAGGCTCCAAGCTGAGCACGGAGAGTCTGCTTGAGATTCTTTATTTTTCCCTTTCCCTTCCCCTCTGCCCCTCTTCCCCCTCACCACTTGCGTGTGTGCTCTCTTTCTCTAAAATAAATAAATCTTTAAAAAAAAAAAGAAAAAAAAGAAACTACTGCCCACTTGAATGTTTACCCATTAAAGTGTTTTATATGCTCCTACAATTTCAGTGATTCTGACCATTCCAAATAGGTCATATCACCAGGAGCTCTTTTGTAATTAGCAATTACCAAAAATCAGTAATTTTTGGAATGATAATTTGTGATGGTGCTAATATCTACAGAACAAGTTTTCAAATGCAAATTTCTATTATATTTCTATAATTTTTAAAATGAGAATATTATAGGTGCCTTTCAGCTACTTTTCAGAGAGACTCACCTTCCCCAACACTTATCTATAGGAGTTTCACATATAATCCCATTTACTCACAAATGCTTCTCTAAGCCTTCTGAGATTTCAGCTGGACAGACAAATGCTGGCAGTGATGGTCAGGCAGCCGGAGAGGCAGGGGCAGAATAATATTGCAGCTCTAGGTGTTCCTCCTGATTTAGTGTCCTTGGAGTAGTATCACCGTGTAATTTCCATTTGCATTAGCCCTAATCCAGGAGCATAAAGGACTATGGAAGAGGAGAAGGACCAAGGAATATATAAATAAATTATATCATATAGAAGTATGGTAAACAAATACATATATTTCTTTTGTCTCCATTGTATTCCTTTTTATCTATGCTTTTGGAGGAGGGAGCTATGGGACAGAAGAAAAAGATGTATCACTTGGGCGCCTGGGTGACTCAGTCGGTTAGGCATCTGCCTTGGGCCCAGAGGGATAGAACCCCATGTGGAGCCCCACATTGGGCTCCCTGCTCAGCAGTAAGCCTGCTTTTCCTCCTCCTTCTACCCTTGCCCCTACTTATCCTCTCTCTTGCTATCTCTCTCAAATAAATAAATAAAATGTCTTTAAAAAAAAAAAAAGATGTATCACTTGGAATTTTCAGACATGCCTGTGGCAGCAAGCAAAGCTTAGGGGAGTTTCAGGCCCTCTGGCCTGTCACTACTCTGGGGCCTACCCAGTCACACTGTGATCGATCTCTCTCACACATGCATACATGCATGCATATGTGTAAAAAACAAAAAAAAAATGGAATAAGGCTGTACTCTAGTTAACATTATTTTACCGGTGTAAATTTCCTTGTTCCTTTGCTATTTTACTGCAATTATATGTCACTATTAGGGAAAACATTAGGGTAAGAGTTCACAGGACTCTCTTTTTGTAACTTCCCAAGGGTCCATATTATAAAGTAAAAGTTAAGAACATGACATTTATAAAACTATTGGAAATTTGAACACTAAATTGTTACTTGATATGTGTTAATATTAAGGAATCCTTAATTTTTATATGTGACAGTTTTGTCCTGGTTATATTTTTTATAAAGATTTTATTTATTTATTTGACAGAGAGAAACACAGCTAGAGAGGGAATACAAGCACAGGGACTGAGGGGAAGAAGCAGGCCTCCCGCGGAGCAGGGAGCCCGATGTGGGACTCGATCCTGGGTCTCCAGGATCATGACCTGAGCCAAAGGCAGTCGCTTAACCAACTGAGCCACCCAGGCGCCCCTGTCCTGGTTATTTTTTTACTTTTAGAGATTAACTGTAAATATTTGCAGATGATAGAATGCTTGGGATTTTTTCAACATAATATGGAAGGCGAAGAAGGGGCTGGGCATATATCTTAAGTGGGATTGGCCATGATTTTCTAAATATTCATACTGGATGATGACTATGTAGAGATTAATTCTATTTCTGCATATATTTAAAGTTGTCCATAATAAGAACAAAATTCAAGTGGTTACCCATGTAAGCCTTTTCAAACTGTACCACTTGAGACTAACTGTAAATGTCATGTGCTCAGTCAATAGTATATACCACCTTATTCATTCCCATAAAACCTTTAATTCTGCTGCCAGTGATTTGATTGTCAAATCAATACAGGGTTGGGGCGCCTGGGTGGCTCAGTTGGTTAAGCGATGCCTTCGGCTCAGGTCAGGATCCCAGAGACCGGGGATCGAGTCCCACATTGGGCTTCCTGCTCGTCTGGTAGCCTGCTTCTCCCTCTCTCACTCCCCCTGCTTGTGTTCCCTCTCTGGCTGTGTTTCTCTCTGTCAAATAAATAAAATCTTAAAAAAAAAAAAAATCAATACAGGGAAACCAGGCACACACTTTGTTCATAAAGCCTCCTAAGTAGTTAATGTTAGGAATGTCCACTGTAGGCTAGATAAAATGAATACCATTTAAATTTGCAAATCTATTTTAAAGAAGTCATTTAAGCACTTTAAAATAAAAGTATATCCTCATTCCTTAATAAGCAAATTCAACAACATGATCACTTTAAAATAATAAAAACACATTTTTCTACCCATGGCACTAATTAGTGTCTGACTTAAAAGGCTAGAAATCACTTTGGCATCAAGAGGTATGTCTTGAAACAAGTCTTTTGTGTCTGTGCTACTGAAACTAGACACTGGTAATAGGTATCCTTTCAGAAATAACTTGAAAATTGTCTTTAAGCTAAAAATTGTTAGTAAAATTTATGTCTGAAGTTTTATGGTGACAGTCTGCCTGTGTACCTGTGAAAGCTGGAAAATTGTGTTTACCTTTGTCTTGGTGAAATGATGATTTTAACTGACTTTTAAGGCTTCACATTACATTTTATTATAATTCAAAATGACTTTTAAGGTATTTAATTTTCAACATTTCAGACTCAGTTGTTTTGTTTACAATATCCTATGCCTTAATAAGTTTTTAAAATCTCTACCAAATCACCTATACTTAACAAAGTCCTTAATGGTACATTAGAGAAAATATTTTAATATCAAAATCACCTTATGTTCATTATTTGTGCCATGTTAACTTAATGTGGACGAAAAGTAATTTCTTAATTTCCACTGGTGTTGACAACCTTTTTGTTACTTCTGTAATTAGAACTTCTTTGCTGATGTTGGGGAGGAAGACTTTCCTCTGCCTTAAGCTCCTTCTGGCTGGACTTAAAATCAAATGGACATCAGACAGATTAACAGAGAAAATAAAATTTAATAGGTGTATGTGCAAGGAATTCACAAAGACGTAAAATTCCAAAGACAGTGAGGCAACATGAAGCTCACCGGCACTAAGGAGAGGGGTAGGAGACTGAGGACACAAAGGGGAGAAAGAGCATTAAACAAGAAGACCAAAGGAGATGTTTAAAAAAAAAAAAAAAAGGTTGCCCTTTTGGGCAGATAAGGTTCTTAGGTGAAAGGGAGTCTCTGTTAATAGCTCTCTTCCTGGTACAAGCCCTCCTTTCCAAAGTAAATTTTGGTAGTTGAGGGGGAAGCAGAGCGCTTTTCCAGCATTAGCTGGGTTTTGATAAATTTTTTTTAGATTTATTTATTTATTTATTTGACAGGGAAAGAAAGAAGGAGGGAGGGAGGGAGGGAAGGAGGGAGGGAGGGAGAGGGCACGCACAACCAGGGGAGCAGCAGGCAGAGGGAGAAGCAGGCTCCCTGCTGAGCAAGAATTATAGGGCCCCCCTGCATCACGACCTGACCCCAAGGCAGACTCTTAACCAACTGAGCCACTCAGGTGCCCCATTTTGATGATTAACTCAAGATAATCCTTATGCCAAAGTGGCCCATCTTAGGAGCAGCCTGCCCTTTGCCCCTACACTGAAAGTAAAACAGAAGACAAAAGAATTGAAGTAAATTGACTTTTTCAAGGTAATATTGTTAGTATTTATCTGTGATTGCTGGGTGAAACCTTTTCTCCCTAGTTCATTTAATGCCTTTAGAGATGACATACATCCACTATTGGCTTTATAAACTTAACTGGGTTAATGTTGCTTTGTATTTCTTGCTGAACATTTAGGGTTTAAATCACACAGTGATGACAGTTTCATCAGCCTCAAATGGAGGAAGTAAGTTCTCCAACCTGAGGTTTTACTAAAATTGGAGATCATTGCTAGGTGGGAAATTTGTGGTGAATGGTCCAGCATTTCTGGTTAAATTTGAATTATTATCCCACTCTCTGTGAGACCTTGATAACTAGAGACTTGTCTTGCTACCCTAGCACTACACTTCAACATTCAGGCTGCCATGTAGCCTGAACCTGATACTCGTGACTTTATGGAATCCTTAGGGAATAATAATCAGAAGGCATTTTTAAGATTTATTGAAAAGTGTCACTCTTCCCAGGATGTCTAAATGGAATCCTAAAGAAGACTTTTTTCAGCACATCTTGTATTTATGGTATACCAAGGAATAATGCAGTCCCTACAAAAATGAGAAGAACTCAACAACCCAAATGAAAATTCAGTCATTATTAAATTTGTATAAAATAACTAACAGCAACAGCTATCACAAAAGTCTTTTGTTTAAACATCTATTCCACTGTGATGTTTACACTCCGCTTTAGCTTTCCCCTTACGGAGATGAAAGTGCTTTACCGGCTCATTAAGTATTCTTGGGCCTGAAGATGGGCTGCAATGATTTGATGTTAACTGAGTGACATTTAAGACTCAAGTGGCCACCTTCCTGCCAAGGTTGATTACATTTGAGATGAAGATGGTAAAAGACATTGAGGAACTCCTCGGTAGAATAAAGCCTGGAAGAAGCACACTGAGTGGGATACTGTAACAAGAGGAATTTAAAATCCACCCTGATAGGAGATGTAGGCAGAAGGTCAAGTGCTGACTCCAAGAGCAGGTCCAACAGTGAAACAAAAGGAGACAGGAAACATTTAGGTTGGGACTCATCGATGCATTCAGCCAATGTGTACTGAATGTGGTGGTAGAGGGTTTGAAAGTCGAGTATGGATATGGGCAGCCTGGATTAGAATGCTGGTTCTACACAGGTGCAGGACTTCAAACAATTTACTTAACCTTTCTATACCTCAGTGTTCTGATCTGTTAAATGAACTTAATCCCTGTAAAGCTATCAAATCAGTGCTCTATAGTGCAAAGTGCCCAGAACTAATACTACTACGGTCATTATCTTTGCTGTTACTGTCTTAACATTTTATTACCAGTATTAGGCAATGATGACTAATCAAATAAATGAAAGTTGAACAAGATAAGAGTGTCCAGGGCACCTGGGTGACTCAGTGGGTTAAAGCCTCTGCCTTCAGCTCAGGTCATGATCTCACGGTCCTGGGATTGAGGCCCGCATCGGGCTCTCTCCTCAGCGGGGAGCCTGCTTCCTCCTCTCTATCTACCTGCCTACTTGTGATCTCTCTCTGTGTGAAATAAATAAATAAATAAAATCTTAAATTAAAAAAAAAAAAAAAGATAAGAGTATCCATTCTGAAGAATCTGGGCCTAGCACAGTGTTTTTAAAATCATGGATTTAAAGGCAGTTGATCATTACAATTAGCTTACATATGTATGGGGAGCCTGTGTGACTCGGTTAAGCGTCTGCCTTCCGCTCAAGTCACAATTCCAGAGTCCTAGGATCGAACCCAGGTTCAATCACATCTGGTTCCCTGCTCGGCGGGAGAGTCTGCTTCTCCCTCTGCCCGCTCCTCCCCCCCCCCCCCCCACTCCACCTCATGCTCCCTCTCTGCTCCCCACGCCACCCCACCCCCATCGCTTTCACTCTCTCAAGTAAATAAATAAAATAAAATGTATGTAAGCTAATTTCTTAAATTAGCTTAAATGTAAATTAGCTTACATACGTTTCTAAAATACAAGAGAGAAATATAAGGTATGTAAAAACAAAGTGAATTGGTGCCACTGAAATTGTAATGGACAGCCAATCAGGATACACTGTGCTGTTACAAAGTTTATTATTTGGTTTCTAATCATCTAGTCATGAGGAAATGAGTTTGAGGCTTCAGGTAACCCAGTGCTGCTTATAGTATTTTCCTGGGATGTTTTCATAATCACTATAGGAAGGTGCCTGTCTATGAACCAACTTCATTATCTGTGATTTCCAGTCTTTTTACTGTCTAAAAGAAAAATATACAAAATATCCAAGAAACTTAAAAAAAAATAAAGTCATAACTACAAAAAATAGGAACTGAAAAACCCCATAGATCTAGAATATAAGTAGTAGTGCCATAAGTATTACAGATATCAGAACTTCATTCACCTATCCATGAGCTACATATAGTACAACTCTATAATGAGCTCATGAATAATAAGATCTCTTTATTACAAGTTTAAAAAATTAACATGTTAATAAGAAAGCTTTGTGTTACATAAAAGTTTAAAATCTGGTATAATTCTAAAGGTCAATTGTTTTTAGGAAACTATAACCTGCTCTTGTGGGGCAGCTGGGTGGCTCAGTCAGTTAAGCGTCTGCCTTCAACTCTGGTCATGATCCCAGGGTCCTGGAATCAAGCCCCACCTCTGACTCCCTGCTCAACGGGGAGTCTGCTTCTCCCTCTGCATCTGTCCCCCTCCATGCATATTCTTTCTCTCTCCCCCGCCCCACTCTCTCTCGCAAATAAATAAATAAATAAAATCTTAAAAAAAAAACTATAAAGTGTTCTAGTATATTCCTTAAAGTTGAGACACAGAAACCAAGTCTGGGATCTTCAAGACAAAATGTTTATGCATATCCATGAGCTATGCGCTTTGTTCTTTTTAATATATTCTGCTAGTTTTGTTAAACAAAGCTAAGCAGAACATTAAGGCTATGCCTGGAACTGAGAAAAAAAATATCATTGATTAATGGCTCTATGCATGAATAATAAAAGTAATAGCCATGATTTATTAAACTTCTGTCACATCAGATTTCAGTCAGATCACTTAAATGAACTTGGAAGAAAACTTTAACTAGAAATGGGGACGATTTAGACTGGTTTCCAGCAGGGAGCAGGTCAGACAGGAGCCTGGGGTGTAGAACTGTATATTCTGGGAAAGAAAATAGGGAATGGGGCATCCTCTATGGAGGAAAACACTGCAAACACTGCTCTCTTGATGTGAGTGAGAGAGAGGCTGATGAGGGGTTTAGTCCCAGGTCGGATATGGTGGTTCTCTGCCCTTCACACACTACAGCACCTGCTGGCTATGAAAGTAGTAATCATTACCTAACAGCAGTAACAGTATCCAACTATCTCCTCTGTGACTTTTTGAATGTATGCAAGCTTCTCCAGCCTCGACCCCCATCAAATGAGAAGAAAGCTTACGCAGGGCCAGCATTGGCCATGAGAAAGACGGAGACATGAGGAGATGAAGGACTCCTCAGGAAGCTAATGGAGCCAAGGGAAGAGCCATGTCAGGCGAAGACAGCATGGCAGAGGGAAGGGGATGTCAGATATCAAAAACCTCAGAAATCCCTCCTCTTTATTTTTTGTTTATTTATTTTTAAAGACTCTGTTTGAGAGAGAGCACAAGTGGGGGGGAGGGGCAGAGAGAGAGGGAGAAGCAGACCCCTGGATGATGACCTGAGCCAAAGGCTGATGCTCAAATGCTGGAGGTACCCAGGTGCCCTAGAAATCCCTTTATTTTCAAGCTACAGTGAAGAAACAGGAGCCCAGACTCAGAAAAATAGATGTATTATAAATGTATATCCAACTATTAAATTCAGGTTTTGCAGGTGCCTATCAAACAGACAGCTACCAGTTCACTAGTTATTACAGTTATGCCATTATGATGTTCAGACACAATTGCTTAATGTTCAGATCTAGATTTTCTTTATGAAGTAAAGCTTTTTAAAGCCTGATTTTATTCATTTTTCATTTTTTTACATTTCTAATGGGAGTATAGTTGACAAATTAGTTACAGGAGTACAACATAGGGAGTCATAGGTTTTTTTAGATTCCACATGTAAATGAGGTCATATGGTACTTGTCTTTCTCTGCTTTCTCAATTAGAAACTGTACCCTCGAGGCCCATGCATGTGGTTACAAATGGCAAGACTTCATTCTTTTTTATGACTGAGTAATATTCTTTTTAATATACATACACCACATCTTTATCCACTCACGTATCGATGGACACCTATGTTGTTTCTTTACCTTGGCTATAGTAAATAATGCCACAATAAACATAGGGGTGAGTATATCTTTTCAAATTACTCTTTTCATTTTCCTGAGGTAAATGCCCAAAAGTGGAATTACTGGATCTTATGGTACTTCCATGTCTAGTTTTTTGTGTTTTTTTAAGATTTTATTTATTTACTTGAGAGAGACAGATCACAAGTAGGCAGAGAGGCAGGCAGAGAGAGGAGGAAGCAGGCTCCCTGCCGAGCAGAGAGCGTGATGCGGCCTCGATCCCAGGACCCTGAGATCATGACCTGAGCCGAAGGCAGAGGCTTTAACCCACTGAGCCATCCAGGCGCCCCATGTTTAGTTTTTTGATAAACTTCCACACTGTTTTTCGTAGTGGCTGCATCCCACTGACAGTACCTGAGGTTTCCATTTTCTTTGCATTGTTACCAACACTTCCTACTTTTTTTAAAGATTTTTTTTTAATTTATAAATTTGACATGCAAGGGGAGCAACAGGCAGAGGGAGAGGGAGAAGCAGGCTCCCCACTGAGCAAGCAACCCAATGTGGGACTCAATTCCAGGACCCTTGGATCATGAACTGAGCCAAAGGTAGCTGCTTAACCAACTGAGCCACTCAGGTGCCCAACATGTTACTTGTCTTTTTGATACGTACCATTCTGACTGGTATAAGCGGTATCTCATTGTGGTTTTGATTTGCCGTTCCCTGATGATTACTGATGTTGAACATCTTTGCATGTGTCTGTTACTAAATTTCTGCTTTTAAACGGACTACCCAATTATATACCTTTGTTTCCTGGTGCTGACAGATGTGGCTTGAGTGTCTCCAGTATTCCTTAGAAACATAGACTAGCAGAGTGATTTGTAACTTCCTAGAGGCACAAAATTATGTGGGAGAGAATGTAGCAAGTCACTGAGCCTGGCCTATCCTTGAGCATCCTTAGCAAAATACTGTTCTGTCTTAGTCATCACATATGCAATTGTAAATCAGTGTTTTATTTTGAAAACTGGATCAAAAATTAAAGATGTCAGCTATTGCTGTTGATGAGAGAGGATAAAAATTGAAGCAATCAGTAAGATTTAGGACTTTCAGAAGAAAAACAAACTTGCTAGTTACATTAGAGGATACAGTGTTGAAGTAATAGTTTCGACTTGTGATTTAAGATATGAATGGGCCTCCTATACATTATATAAGTAAAAAGAAAAAGGTTTTTCAGAAATGACTTCCATGGATTCTCTGATCGACAAGATGTGCTTATCCAACTTAAAATAATTAGAGAAAATTAGTGTCATTTTAAAGCTGGTTCAAGAAATGTGTTACCTCCAAGAGAAACACAATTAAAGGGACACTCAGCAGGTAGTCTTTCATCATTACTTCCACTTTGTTCGAATGAGCTCCACTCAACTTCATCCCTACTAGAGTTACATGCTGTAAGATTGGGTATGGTAGTGGCAAAATTTATTTCAATAGATATACAGAAAAATGCATCCTGTATTTATAGAATCATTGAGACGTTTATTGTTTTTTTCTTTTAAGATCTTATTTACATGAGAGAGAGAGGGAATGAGAGAGTGAACATGAGATGGGGGAGAGTCAGAGGGAGAAGCAGACCCCTGCTTAGCAGGGAGCCTAATGCTGGACTTGATCCTGGGACTCCAGGATCAGGACCTAAGCCGAAGGCAAGTCACTTAACCAACCAAGCCACCCAGAACTCTCCCCTCACTGAGAGTTCTTAAGGATGAATCTTTATTTTTCTTATATGTTACCATCCTTTGGGAGAAATGATATGCTAGAATTTTATTTAAAATATTGGAAATCCAGGAGCTTAAGCCATATCCATCTATGGGTACCTCGGTGGCAGCTGTCTTCACCTCAGGTCATGATCTCAGGGTCTTGGATCAAGCCCCATGTCCTGCTCCATGCTCAGTGGGGAGTCTGCTTCTCCCTCTCCCTTGGACACTCTCCCCACTCATTCTCTCTCTCTCTCTAATAAAGTCTTTAAAAAAAAAGACATGTCCATCGAAAATATCAAGAGCATATTTAAATTTAACTTATTTCACTCAACTGGCAAACATACAGACACCCTACATTTTGTTACATATCCCTAATGGAGGACACAAGGGTGACAAGTGGTTCCTGCATTCAGGTAGCATGTAACCTACTTGAGAAAATGAACCACCTAGACTACTATCTTTAAAAACACAACCAATCAAAATTTGAAAGCTACCTATCAACAACTAAATGAATGCTACAGAAAAGACGGTGAGTTCACAAAGGGAAAGAACCCAAGGTGGACTGGTGGAATGGTGGCAACTTCTACTTTATGAAAACTGCTTTGGTTATTCTGAGAATAGACTGTAGATAGAGAAGATAGAGACCAGTAAAGAAACTTTGTGGCAATCTAGGCTAAAGATATTGGTGGCTTGGATCAAGATGGCAGTAGCAGTAACGGTGAAAAGTACTTGGATTTTGTTTATATTTTGTATTGCATTGGCAAATTTGCTAGTGGATCAGATGGGGAATGGAACAGAAACAGAAATCAGAGTTTGCTTGAAGTTTCTTGGCCTGAAAGAATGCAAGAATAAAATTGCCATTTACTGAGATGGGAGGACTTTAAAAAGAACCAGCTTGGGGAGAAATTCAAGAATCTGGTTTTGGGCATGCTATGATACCGATGAATATTAGCATGCAAATAGTGATGTTAACTAGATAATAGGTCTATGAGTCTGACATTCTGGGAAGAGGCCTAGACTGGAAGTACATTTGGTTTCCTCAGAGCACAGATGGTAAAGCCAGTAGACTGCGAAAAGCACCTAGAGAGGGAGGGTGGATAGAAGAAAAGTCTCAGATTAAGCCCTCAGCATAGGATATTTAAAGATAAAGAAAATGAGAAAGGATAAGTGAAGAAATCATAGAAAGAGCAGTCAGTAACAGGAGAGGAAATACAAGAAAGTGTGATGCTTTCTAGTTGATAAAGGCAATGGTTCAAGAAAGTAGTGGTGAACTGTACCAAATGATGGACTCGCATTCACTGAGATAGATGAGGAGTAAGAAATGACGTTTTATTAGAAGTGTGGATAGAGTACAACCCAAGAGGCAATGCTTACTGGATGCTTCACCTCAGGGGATGCTGAAGTCATAGAGAACCATGTCAGCGATGGTATAGGGAAGAGTGATGCTGAACTAGCAACTAAGAGGGAGTTACTACAGTGACTATATAATGACTGTATTAAGGAAGAGTAGAGGCAGGAGATTCTGATGACATGAACTTCAAAGCTGGTATTTGGCAATGAGTAATGTAGAGTGGCAACAGTGAAGAGCAATAGGGAAGAAGTAACTGCCCAACACCAGGCTCACCGATCTGTGGAGTCCTGGGGATGGCAGGAGGTTTAGTACCCCTTCTCCAAGGCTTTCACTGTTTGTAAGAGCCAACCCAACAATCCTCCATGATTTTTTACATACCTCCTAAGAGGGGTATTACATCCTATGGTTGAAAACCATCAGACTTAACTACAAAGCTCATTTTCTTGTTTCTTTGTTTGTATTTTTGTTGGTACTGGCTCAACAATGTGACCTATTCAAACTTATAAAACTCTACACACATCTACATTAGGATTGTTTTTACAGAACTGCAGCAGTCCATTTTAATTGGAGTTGGCATGGCTTCCAGGAGATTTTCTTCATTTCATGATTTGCAAGACATCTATTCTATTGATTTACTTTTTTGTCCATGGACTCCTTTGTTCAAACAAGTCATACAGAAACACAAATGAATAAAACAGATGAAATACTATTTCTTTTTAAATACCAAGGGTTTGTGTATATGTTTTGGATCAGAGGATGTTTGGGGGAGAGAAGAGTAGGACATTTTAAAAATAACCTTAATATAAAAGGATGTCACTATGACAGAATTCCAGACCCCAGTATGTGGTGACAGGTACAGATAGAAAGTGTGCCTTCCTTTATGTGGCATATCTTAAATTATGCACCCAGTGGGATACCCATTCTGCCAACATCTACCCAGTCTAATGTTGGAGATAATCCTAATGGAACAGGGATATTTTAATAGCTTCCTCGAGTGCTTTTAGTGTTGAGAATATAGCTTGCAGATATCTGTGTTCTTTGGTCTACCACAGATCAGATTGGCCTGGATCTGAAATTCATAGAATACCAAGCCAAAGTAGGAATGTGAACAGGGGTATATCTGTTGAAATGGGAGTTGGAGAGAGAGTCTCTCCTTGATGAAACTTTAGACAGGCTCCTCTGTGTCCTCTTCTCAGCTAGGACTTGACTTTGGACTTTCACATCTATCTTTGCTAAGTCCATTCCTAGCAAGAATCCTGCTACTTGATTTACAGAGTCCCCCACCCTTGATATCTGATCATCTTGGCCTGCCTTCATTAAGAATCCTATTAAGTCAGTTTAGAAAGAATTTCCCTACCCTTGATGTCTCCTCTTAGTAATTTTTCATCCACTGATCTCTTCCCCTTGCTCTTTGTTTATAAATTCCCACTTGTCCTTATATTTGGAATTGAGCTCAATTCGATACTGATGTCTCTTTTTCCTTATTGCAATAGTTTCTGAATGAAATCTTTCTTTACCACTTTAACTACTGTCTAGCTCTGGTTCTCTTTAACAAATTTCTTGATATTGTGCTTCAGATCTGAATCAAAACCATCATCAGACCTTCAGACATGACAGCTAGACCTCTTAGCATGCACCGAAACCTTTTGTCTTCAGGCTGTTTGCTCATTTGGGTATGCAGTGGTGAGTCTGATTTCAAATCCTGGTGTCCTGTATAAATATCCACTGAAGCATGGCAAGAACAGATTTTGATTTTTAAAAATAAAATATACTCTAGAAGTTGAATTAGAATCAGAATTCTAGTTATGATTAGAAGCTAGATTAGGGTCCCAGGCTTATACATTCATAAATATGTAAAGATATCATTAGTCAAGAACAAGCGATCTTCTGTGTTGATTAAAAACCACCCTCAGGGGCGCCTGGGTGGCTCAGTTGGTTAAGCGACTGCCTTCGGCTCAGGTCATGATCCCGGAGACCAGGGATCGAGTCCCACATCAGGCTCCCAGCTCTGCGGGAAGCCTGCTTCTCCCTCTCTCACTCCCCCTGCTTGTGTTCCCTCTCTGGCTGTGTTTCTCTCTGTCAAATAAATAAAATCTTTAAAAAAAACAAAAACAAAAACAAAAAACCACCCTCTTGGGGCGCCTGGGTGGCTCAGAGGGTTAAGCCTCTGCCTTCGGCTCAGGTCATGATATCAGGGTCCTGGGATCAAGCCCCACATTGGGCTCTGCTCAGCAGGGAGCCTGCTTCCCTCTCTTTCTCTGCCTGCCTCTCTGCCTACTTGTGATCTCTCTCTCTGTCAAATAAATATATAAAATCTTTTAACAATTTAAATAAATAAATAAATAAACAAATAAATAAACCACCCTCTTCCTCAAACTCCTGCTGACTCTATGATTAACCACTATAGTCTTAATACTATCTACTTTCTTTCTCCCTGGCATCCTCAAATTAGTCCACCTAAAAGGAGCCTTGCCCCGGAATAAAAGAACAAAAATCTTGGACACAAAATGTTCTGCTTATTTTGCTTGGTTCAAAGGTGAAAAATTACTAAATAATTCAAGCCTCCCTCAAACTAGTGAGGCTCTTAAACAATCAGTGCAGGGAAAAAAAAATGTTCTGAGCTGTGTCGAGTGTCATCCATGACACTCATATATTCCCCTTAACCTTTTCCCCAGAATATCCTTCATCAGTTCTACTCCCAGACCTGTAACCAAAACCAGGCCACCATCTTTTTCAGATGAAGCTTGGCCCCTACCATTCCAAGTAAGGCTGACAGAAGAGATATCTCAACGTTGTTATTGACCCAAATTACATGGCATCACCAACTACTTTTCTGACCTCCAAAAGGTAAGGAAGGTTTACCGAACAATTTAGAATTGCTCTAGGAGCATATTATTTAGGATTCCTAAATTTGTATCAATTTGGCCATGTATTGATTAGGCTTCGACATGCTTCCCTTTGGTTTAAAAAGTCATATAGCATTTTTTTAATGAACTCCCAGAGCCTTGGACTACTTGGTTCCCACTAGAAATTAAAAGAAGTAAGAGAAAATTAACAGGGACATCCCTAAGGTCTACCACACAAAAATTGACTGCTCATGTATTAAAAATTGTAATCAACCAACAACTGAAAACTCTAGCTATCACCACTAATTGGATACAACATAGAAAGGACATGCAGAGCCAGAACTGTCTTCCCATAAGCTTTATAAATGGTCTCAGATCAGAGCTCCATGACACATCCCAGGACAATATTAACTGGCCAAATTCAATCATGTCTGCAATCCAGTTATTAGCCCAGCATTCTAAAGATAGCATTTCCAAAAACTTAGAAAACACACAATGCAATCTTATAGCATTGCAGCTAAAACAGAAAAACCTGAATATTTTCATCTGCGGCAAGCTCCAGAATTACAGGTTCTCCTAAATCAAGACACTTGCCAATATTGTAAGGAAAAAAGGACAACTGGTCTAGATTGTCTGGACCTCAGGAGGGAAAAAGCCCAAGTGCCATCCACATCAGAGTATTATTGACTCCCTTCCATGGAAGTAAATGACGACTGTCCTAGACTGCCACTAAACTCATAAGAAAAAATAGCCTTCCAAGTTAAAGAACACCTTAAGAAATTTCTCAGTGATGCAGGGGCAACACATCTCACTTTTAGCCTCTTCATTTCCTGTCTTCCTTCCTTGGAGTCACGAAAGGTTAACATTGATGGGGATTGATAATTTACCTCATGATTTCCTCCACCTCAACCTCTTACCATTTCTGTGGGACCTCTCTAAAGCTCCAAAGAACTTCCCTCTTAGTTCTATCACCCAAATAGATCTGTTAGGGAGGGCTGTTCTCATGAATTAAGGTATCAAAATTCACTGTGCCATTGAAGGGCTGCTTCTAGAGGTCTGCAAACCTACCTTTCATGTAAATGTCCGCTAGGGATTTGTCCAACCTGCCGTTCTTTCCCCCCTTCAACTTACCATTTAACTGAAGATCTAAATCAACTTTTAGATAAAATTCCTTATTTGGGGGTACAAAAAACTCCATCAGTACATGCAGGGTACAGAACCCTTCAATGAGAGAATCATACCCTTGGGATTATTATCAGATGGACACCAGACACCTGTGGGGTATTAAAACTTGGCCTTAGAACCAGCAGCCAAGGCATTTCCCCCTGCCTGTGTGCTGTGGCTGCAACTGCCAAAATTGTCTGCACTGCTCCTGATTAGGATTAGGGCAACTGCTTGACACAGATGCTCCTCATACTGGGCACACCCAATTTCTTTTTTTTTTTTTTTAAGATTTTATTTATTTATTTGACAGAGAGAGAGATCACAAGTAAGCAGAGAGGGAGGAAGCAGATCCCCCGCTGAGCAGAGAGCCCGATGTGGGCCTCGATCCCAGGACCCCGAGATCACAACCTGGGCATATCCAATTTCTTAATGAATACGCCCAGCATATCTTGATTTCTTATGCAATTTTACCACTCTTCCTCTTTTGTATCACCCTATATCACTGTCAGAAACTTAATCCTGCTACTCTGCTTCCTTCACCCACTGACAGAATCAGTGATTACTTCACTAACACTAGATCATTATTTTTTTCTAGGTTAGATTTATCAAAAAACTCCCTCCCCCAAGTTGATCTCATTATTTATGTTGATGGCTCCAACATCCAGAGGGAGTATGGGACCTGTCGGGTTGGATAGCCATCACTGATCAACACAAACCTCTTGAATATAAAGCCAAGCTAAATGTTAAATCAGCTCAGATGGTTGAATTAATTGCTCTCACTCAGACTTGCTTAAGAGCAGAGGGAATAAAGGTTAACATTTATACTGACAGCCGCTGTGCCTTTAGGATAGCACATGACTTTGGTATGGTATGGAAACGGAAGATTCATGACAGCTGCTGGTATTCCCATTAAAAATGGACCTGAAATACCAACTTCTAGAGGCATTTTTATTATCCCCAGCAGACTACTATAGTTAAAATGGAGGGGCATAGCATAAAAAACCCAGACAGTGACTGCAGAAATAACTTGATTGATAAATGTTAAATTAGGAGCCTCTTCTGAAACCACCCAAGAAATTCAAGTGGTCTACAAGCATTAAGTCTGTGCCCACCTCCCCCCATGCTGCTTCAAGGACCCAGACTCCTGATGGAATGATTCACCCTCCCGTGAGGGAAACAACTGCATTAGAATGACTCCCAGGGAAATAATAAAAGATGTCTATATGACTCATGTAATAGCTTCAGACTTAGAAGGAACTGGATGGGGAAAATCAGATGTTCAATCCACTCAGACTTCAGATACACCAAGATGGCCACTCGATGGCTCTTAGGTCTATTACCCATGTCACTGTGTATAGTTTAAATGATATGACTCACCATGCAATGGGTAAATAGCCAAATATATCAGATAAACAATAGCTTGGACCTTTAACTTTTATTTGGACTAAGCAGTTGCCACCTGCTTAATATGCTAAAAACATAACCCTAGGAAGACTGTGTGCACTTTGTGGTACAAGGAAGAGAAGTGGCTATCTATCCCCAACACTGACCTTTCCTTCACTGACAAATATATTTTATTAAACCACGAAAAACACAAGACACCCCATATATACGCACCCTAATCTACAGGTTTTCTAAATGATTTGTTTTCCTTGCCGAAATGTCTCAGCAACACTGGTTGCCAAGGTTTTCCTAGAATGAATCATCCTCACTCAAGGTATCTCCTCTATTGTACCTATGTTCAGAAGATCACATTTCACTGGAAGGATTATACAGGAAACTGAAAAGGCAACACATTAGTCAGTCTTCACTGCTCTTACCATTCTCTGTCATTAAGCACCATAGAGTCAACATTACCTTCAAGAGCAAACTAGCTAAACTATCTTTAAGAATTGAACTTACATGGCCATGAAAACATCCCATTTGCTTTTATGACTCAGAATTTTCATTGCTCATTCTACATTTTGAAATTCCCACAGGTGGGCCCATGAGGATGCCTTATTCATCTTGGCTTACAGAAAATTCTAACGACACAATATGACATCCTTAGATACTCTAAAGGGTTAAAAATATATAATCAGTCCTGTAATCAGCAAATCAAACCTGCCTACCCTTTAGACCTTCCTGATCATCCTTTCCATGACTTATGAGTACATAATCGCTACTATGGAAATACCAATCCAGATAGAAAGCACCTCATACCAGTTTGCTCTGCTAAACCTACTGACAAGTTATAAATTGTTGGGTTGATGTTTCAAAACTAAAGAACTACAAAAGCTACTCAGACTGGAGAAGTATTCTAACCAAGAGACCTCAAACTGAGACTGTGTCAAGATTTCCAGAACCAAACAACAGCCAGAAGCAGGTAGCCATCCCAAGAACCTCTAAATAAGTAAAGGACATCACAAGGTAGTCAGCTTCTGCCCAATTCACCTGAATTCCCCTGATAACCCTGCTTGTTTATCCTTGCCATTTGCCTAGAGACTCTCTTACTCTTTCCAACTCTTTTATCAAGATATGTTTCTATTTACAACTCCCTACTTAATTTCAACATGACCTTCCCTCACCTAACTTTAGTCTTCAACTACATTTTTATGTGCCTAAATTTAAGGTTACCTACTTCTCCCCCTACATCCATCCCATTTCCTACCTCTCAGAAAGACATTTTCATCCCCAGAAACTGTGGCAATCCCGGGGCCCTACATTACTCAAGTAAGTTTACTCCATTGTAGCATGCCTACACATTACTTAACACTATTCTCATTGAAAGGTGAGCCTTATGTTACCTTTCTTAATTGTAACCAATAGAATGTGGCTGAAGTGATGCTGCCTAACCTTGTTTCTAAGTCAGAAAGTGTCCTGCATCTTTCACCTGGTTCTCTTGGGATATAGGTTCTATGAGAAACCAGTTTTCATGCAGAAAATCCAACTACCTGGGAGATACATAATAGACTATATATAAACACTTCTGATGATGGCCCAGTTAAAGTGCCAGTCAACAATCCACATAAACTGCCAGTTGTGAAAGTTACCCCTTTGGGGGCGGGGCATTACAGAGAGACAGAGAATCTTAAGACTCTTAAGAGAGATGGGGCTTGATTTAAAAAACCAAAGATCATGACCTGAACCAAAATTAAGAATTGGATACCTATGGGATGCCTGTGTGGCTCAGTTGGTTAAGTGTCTGCCTTCCACTCAGGTCATGATCCCAAGGTCCTGGGATCAAGTCTCACCTTGGGCTCCTTACTCAGTGGGGAGCACTTTTCTCCCTCTGCCTGCTGCTCCCTGTTTGTGCAGTCTCTCTCTGGCCAATAAAAAAAAATCTTAAAAAAAAAAATTGGACACTTAAGTGAGCCACTCCCAGCCCCCAAGAGTTAGCCATTTTGATCATCCTGCACAAACTGTGGATAGTATGCGACTGCAATTGTATGGGAACATGAATCATTAAAATACACCAAAACTGCACCCCAAGCCTGTATATCAGATGTAATTAATGAGGAAAATTCCATTTGATTTGACTATTTTTTAAAAAATCTACCAGTATCAATATAAGGCTTACAATATTACATTCTCAGAGGCAAAGTTATCCAAAATTGAAGTGTTTATGAGATATTCTATTACATTTTTGGATTATATGGCAATTCTACATAACTCAATATACGAGGATCATAAGAGTTCAAGACAAAAGGACCAAATTTTATTTCATGTTTTTAATTCATTTGACATATGATTTGATATCATATAGTCTTGATAACAAGTAAATTCATTCTCTAGGAAAATGATTATTGAAAACTAAGAGTAGGTCTATTTCATATTTTTTTACACTGTTTTTAAAATTAACACAGAAACACCAGAATAAATAATAAAAGCTGCTTTTAATTTCAAACAAACACCTAATAGTCTAGTAGGGGTATTAATTAAAAATGAACTTTGCCAGTAAGTATAAAAACAAAATTATAACTTCCTTTTTGATTTTCCCTACAAATATTTTACCATACTGACTTCATTTTTTTTAATTTTTATTTTTTTCTAAGATCTTATTTATTTATTTGACAGAGAGACAGTGAGAGAGGGAACAGAAGCAGGGGGAGTGGGAAAGGGAGAAGCAGGCCTCCTACTGAGCAGGGAGCGCCATGCGGGGCAAAATCCCAGCACCCTGGGATCATGACCTAAGCCGAAGGCAGCCGCCCAATGACTGAGCCACCCAGGCGCCCCACTTATTTTTTTTCTTAAAGGGACATAGGGAGGGGTGCCTTGGTGGCTCAATCGTTTAAGTAGCTTGGGTAAGGATCCCGGGGGTCTGAGATCAAGCCCTACATTGGGCTCCCTGCTCAGTGGGGAGTCTGCTTCTCCCTTTGCTTCTGCCCTTCCCCCACCATGCTTATGAGTGTATGCTCACTCTCTGAAATAAATAAAATCTTTTTAAAAAGGGAAGTAGACCATATTACATTTAGAAACTGAATGTAGCACAAACAGCAAATTACCATAAAGACACAAAACATCAAGACACTCCATAAAAATACAAAATCAAACTAAATGCTAATCTGAAGAAATTTGTCTTAGTGTTTTCTAAAGGCCTAGAGAATATAGAAAGGTACTCAGTAGTCAATTTGTATTGGATTGAGAAGCCAAAATCAAGAGTCAAATGCTTAACTGATCGAGCTACCCAGGTACCCCCAATATTTTAAGTTTTATTTTAGGAGATATACTGACCATATCTATAAAATACTAACTTCAGTATTACTACTAGTACTACTACTACAATAGAGCCTACTGAAATTAAGATGATACTACCCCAAATTAAGGAAAGTCTTACATCTCAATTAAATTGTATGTTCAGTAGCATGGGACGTGTCCCTGTTCTTCCTTACCCTCTGTGACCCTAAATAATATGGCCTGTATTGTTTCCAGTTAACAAACTGCAGGCAGAGTTTCCAGTCAATTTAAAGACAAATAAGAGTAATGATTTTTTTTTCAATTACAACAGAAATAACATCTTTTCTCTCTCTCTCTTTTTTTTTAAGATTTTGTTTGTCAGACATAGAGCACAGACACACACGTGCACACAAGCAGGGGGCAGTGAGAGAGGGAGAAGCAGGCTCCTTACTAAGCAGGGAGCCCGATGCAGGATTCAGTCCCAAGACCCTGGGATCATGACCTGAGATGAAGGCAGACGCCCAACTGACTGAGCCCCCCAGGGGTCCCAAACATGATGGCATCTTGCAGAAAACTCATATATTTCATTTTAGATCTTTATTGTGTGTTTTCCTTTGTGTCATCCGGAATTTTAAGACTTTTGTGTTGACTGTAATCTCTTATAAGTGATGACCAAATTACTTAACTGTATCTGTCAAAAGCAAACACAAGTGAGGATAGACGATAGACTTGTGCTATTTTAATATAGAAATTTTTTGGTTGCTCTATTTTCATTAAATTACAGAAGGATAGTATTACAGCAGGATAACAAGGATACAATATAATAGTTTGATTACTCTGAACTCAGTAAGTTATTTTCTACAACCAAGAAAGAATAAAGAAAGCTTTCTTAAAGGCCTAGAAAAGTTATGATATCAGTTTTAGGTGGAACATATCAGGTATGTTTGGCTCATTTTCACCTACGCTAGAAACTTGTGATGTAGAACATCTAAAATAAAATCCTAGTAGCAAAGGCTCAGGGCAATCCCCAAGTGTTATATACGCCAGATGAACATACACAACTGAATGAAGGAAAAATCGATATTCTTTTTTTTTTTTTTAAAGATTTTTATTTATTTATTTGACACAGAGAGAGATCAGAAATAGGCAGAGAGGCAGGCAGAGAGAGAGGAGGAAGCAGGGTCCCTGCTGAGCAGAGAGCCTGATGTGGGGCTTGATCCCAGGACCCTGGGATCATGACCTGAACTGAAGACAGAGGCTTAACCCTCTGAGCCACCCAGCTGCCCCGGAAAAACCGATATTCTACCAAGAGGCAAATTTCTCAGAGTAAACAACTAGGACAGTACAATCTAATGCCTACCAAATAGGTAAAAATTCATTTTTGCACTCATGATTTCAAAGGGAATATTTGCAAACTGACCAAACTGGGTAAGTTGTGTAAAACATTTTTATCAATAGTGGAGGAGCAGAGCTCTCATTCATGCCCATAACTCTGTTTCTTCAGAGCTGATTAACCAATTAAAAAAAAAAGAGACCTGTTCCTTACAATAAACAGTTTACTTTGAAAGGACTCCATATACAGATAGAGGCTTTATTGATTAAAGAAGGGAAAGGGATTTCCACGTAAACCTATGACTGCTCTTTTAAGATTTTTCTTTAAAAAAGTTTGCAAAATCTATGATCAGGAATAGTAATTCATTATCTATACCACAATTCCCCAGAATAAATGCTGTTTCCTTTTTCCAAGTGTACTTCAAGGCAAAGTTATATTCCGCAGTAAGTGAGGCCATCACCAACTTGTTACTTCTTGTGGAAACTGAAGTGCTTAGGGATTTTCATTCTTTCTAAGTATACTTATTAAGCATCTCTTACACGAACGGCACCATGCTGGTTGTTGGGGATTCACTGATTGAATAAGATGACCATAGTTCCTACCTAAACTCAGGCTCATGGGGATAGCAGACACTGCACAAGTAAAGACGACATGGATCATTACTACAGAGAATGATAATGTGGTGTTATAGGAACCTATTTCTAGCTTTCTAGTATGATTCCAGAAAGAAATGGCATTAGGTTGAGACCTGAAGAATGAGTAGAAATCAATAGGTACAGATGCACTGTGATATTCTGCCCAGATCACCTTTCATGAATGAAGGACCTACTCCCGCAGCTGGTGAGAGTGCACCTGGCCACCAGCACTGTGCTGTCAGAGCTCTGCAGGAATTATCCTCACCTAAAAAGAGCTGCTTTATCCAAAGATGCACTTGCTTCACTGACGGCCTACCTGCATCCAGTAACTCACCAATGCAGAGAGAAGTAGTAAGCTTTCTGACTCCAAACTGGGATAAATCAGATGAGTTAAGGGCTTGATGAATCTGCTGGGTCTACACCACAGCTCAGTTTCTTTCTGCTAAACTCCGTGTGTGTGTGTGTGTGTATGTGCTTGTGTGTGCGCGTGTGTGTACACACATTTCTAAATTTTCATATGTCATTTACTCTGCTACGTGTTGGGTCTTGTGCTCTAGGAGCTCATATTCTTGTCAATGAGTGAAATACATATGGTGATAGGCAAATATTTTCTGTAACTTTAATAGAGCTCTTATGGGAACAGAGAACTGGAACAAGGAATTGGCCCAGTAATTTATTGAATAAATGAATGATGAATATTGCAAAAATCAGTTGTCTTAACAGGCCCAAAAAGTGAAGTAAATTATAGACTATAGGGATCCATAGTCTTCTTGTTAAAGACTTGTCAGTGAAAACCTATCCAGCCTCACATGCTCCCAGTTTCTTTCTGTACCATAAATTTCAGTAATTATAACTCTTTGTGGTTCTTCAAATAGAACATACTGTTTCATGTATTCTATGCCACTGTGTGCACTGTTTTCTCATCCTGGAATTTATACCCCTTGCAAACAACTGTTTAACCTTCAAAGTTCAGTTTAAAATGTTTGTTACTGGGCACCTGGGTGTCTCAGTTCGTTAAGCAGCCACCGTCAGCTCAGGTCATGATCCTGGAGTCCTAGGATAGAGTCCCGAATTGGGATCCCTACTCAGCAGGAAGTCTGCTCCCTCTTACCCTCTCCCTTCTCATGTTCTTTCTCTGACTCTCGCTCTCTCTCTCAAATAAAGAAATAAAATCTTTAAAAAAATAAAAAATAGGGCACCTGGGTGGCTCAGTGGGTTAAGCCTCTGTCTTCAGCGCAGGTCATGATTTCAGGATCCTGGGATCGAGGCCCGCATTGGGCTCTCTGCTCAGCAGGGGGCCTGCTTCCTCTTATTTCTCTGCCTGCCTCTCTGCCTACTTGTGATCTCTCTCTGTCAAATGGATAAATAAAATCTTTTAAAAAAATAAACAAAAATAAGAAATAAATGTCTGTTACTGAAATATTTTGTCAATATTGAAATACTGAAAATACAGGTAGTGAGTTTGCAAATGTAAATGATACATAAACCCTGAGAAGCTTATATTCTATAGAGTTGTGGCAGATTGTTTTTCCCAAAGATGGCTGTACCAGTCTCTCAAAACCCAAATGCTCTTGCACAATATGATCTGGGAATCTCTTTCTTTGAGAGAAGAGTTAAGTCTCTATCCCTTGAATCTGAGAAAGCTGGTGACTGTTTTAATAGGTAAGAATGGTAACATAATTCTTTATAACTTTTGAGGCTGAGTAATGAAAGGAAATTCAGTTAAGATACTCCTAGAACTCGGATGCACTATATAAGAAGTTCACTTCAACCACCAAATATGTGAGTAAACAAACATAAGATAGACTGCAGCCTCAGTTACAAAGTTACTGCCAGCCTTGAACCTCAGTCGTCCCAGTTGAAACCCCAGGATTGGTGGATGAGAGAGAAATCATCCACGCTCTGTTCAAATTCTTGATACACAAAATAAATAAACATGATAAAGCAATTGTTTTAAGGCACAATGTTTTGGAGTGGTTTATTATGTGACAGTGATAACAACAGAAAGAATGAAACAATTATTATTCTCCCCTCTAGTCTAATTTTCACAAAGCTCCATCTCCTTTGTATTTGCCTTTAGTAACTAGCAAAGTGCCTCAGCTAAATAAACATCTACTGATTAAGTCGATAAATTACAGAATTTAAAAAAAAATAACTGTATAGTTCTTTAAACCAATGGCCAGATCATTGTTTTGATGTCCGTTTACTTTTTGATATTAAAAGTGCCTGTGATCATATGTCTCTTATTCATAAATACAGCAATTTTTCCAAGATTAACCTGTGTCATATTTGGCTAACTAGAAATTTTATCTTGGACAATTCTGTTACATAAACAAAAGAACTGAGTTATTTCTAAATTATTTTTCAGATATTGATTTCAAATACTAGATGATCTGAGATTACACAAGACAATGATTAAATTATAAAGAGAAGTCAGGTCTATTGCCTATGGAATATGCCTGTAACTGGTTGGGAATCAAAGTTATATTCAGTAAAAGTAAAGAAGACATCTTGGTTTCAGTTATAATAGAATAAGTATACTCAAATGTGTTGCTCAACTGCATGCAACTGAAATCCCTGAGTTAGTGAAAAAGTCATTGAAATACTCTAAAAAGTCATTGTAGCAAGCAGACTGGGGTAGGACCCAAACTCAAAGTAATACGATTTAGTGGTAATTACCCTCTTTGGGTTTTTTCCTCCGTTAGGCCCAGGTCTAGAGTAAAAAGTAACCACAAACCCAGAATTGTGTGTCACTTGTCAACAGAAATAGGATCAAGGGAGTCTCTCTTTTTCTTTTCTGACAAATGAGTAAGAGTACCAACAAGGGAAAGAAAATAGAGAAAAGATGTCAAGTTTTATTTTAGTCCACCCCCCCCCCCCGCTTTTTCTACCACCCATGCAATCCCAGGCAGCAAAGGAGGTGGTAATGGTGAAATCAGTGGTGTTATACAGTCCTTACAACTCAGAAGAAAGGGAACTTCCTCTGTGACTAGAGGATATGTTGTACTAAGATTGTGGGGAAAATTGCCAATGCTTTCTCCTTACTAAACCCTCCCATTTCTTGGAAACTGAGGTGTACATAACCATCAGAAATGTATGAGAGCCCCAGTTTCTAACCAGACAGCCAGAGAAGGTGGACATTTCAAACTAGGAGATGACACTGACGAGTGAGCTAAACAAAACAATCACATGAAGTTTGGCATGAACTCAAAGACTTGCTACAGAAATGCTCACACATCAATCTAATTATAAACAACATGTGAAAGGCTTTTAGAATTGAACTGTGATACAGACCATCAGCTCAGTCCAGACTCTTTACTGAAGGATATATAGAAGTGAAGAGCACTGTAAACACCTTACAAAATGAACTGACATAGGGGTGGGGCACTCAGGTGACTCAGTAGGTTAGGTATCTGACTCCTGATTCTGGCTCAGGTCATGATCTCAGGCTCCTGAGATCCAGCCCCATGTGAGGCTCCAGGCTCAGCAGGAGTCTGCAAGAGATTCTCTCCCTCTCCCCCTTCCTTCCCCCAACCTGCACTCTCTAAAGAAAGGAATAAAGAAAATCTTTAAATACCAACAACAAAAACAAACTGACATAGAAACATTTGCCCACAGAAGACAAGAGTAGAAATTGTAGTCTATACTTAAATAAGCTTTCCTGCTAAAATGGATTTTCTACAGAATAACCTTGTATTCAAAATGTCCAGGATAACATTTAAAATCACTTGACATATAAGAAATAGGAAAATCTCAAAAACTTTCAAGGGAAAAGTCAAGAGAAACCAATATGGAGATGAAACAGATGTTGAAATTAAGACTTTAAAGCAACTATTCCAACTGTATGATAAGAGAAAATACTTCTGAAATGAAATATAAATGTGAAACAATATATGCAAATACACATAAAACAAAATAATGAATAAAAATTAACTGGAATCCACAAGGGCAGAATGGGACTGACAGAATAAAGGGGCAGTGAACTTGATGATACAGCAATAGTAATTATCCAATCTGAATAACAAAGAAAAAAAAAGTGTCTACAATATGTGGAGAAACACAAAAACATCTCACATTTATATCATTAGAGCCTAGGAGGAGATAAGAATTTGTGTCAGAAAACATTTGAAGAAATAATACCTAAAAATTTCAAAGAGTTACAAGTTCCAAAACTCTACTAATCTTAAAGAGAATTAACACAGAAATCTATGCCCAGGAAAACTATAATCTGAAAACTGAATAAAATATGAAAACTAAATAAAAAGTCCTTGAATACAGCCAGAGAAAACTAGTGCACTGCATATGGGGGCGTAACAACTTGAAAGATTATACATTTTTCTTCAGAAACCATGGAGGTCAGAAGGCAGTGAAGATATATTTATGAAGTGCTGAATGAAATAGTTAACTCAGAATTCTGTACCCAGAAAAACAAATGTCAGGAATTAAACTGAATTAAAGACATTCCCAGATGAAGGAAACTAAGGAAATGCTACAGGAAATTTTTCAAAAGTGAAGGGAAACACAGAAACTTGTAAAATTATGAATTACGGAAGAGTGACAGAAATGGTACATATCTACATAGATGTTCCCCTCTTGAGTTCTTTGAAACATGTACTGTTGAACTCAAAAGTTATTATTGTGCCTGATTCAGTGTTAAATGTGTATAGTTGTAATTCATTTGACAACTAAAAATAAAGGACAATAAGGGATATATACAGTGTTAAGAGGTCTACATTTCACTAGAAGTGGTAAAATACTAATTCTAAAATGCATATAGTAAACTCTAGAGAAACTAGTATTTTATTCAAAAATATATAGTAAAGAGACACCTGGGTAGTTCAGTCGATTAAGCCTGACTCTTGATTTTGGCTGAGGTTCTGATCTCAAGGTCACGGGATCAAGCCCTGAGTCCAGCTCCATGCTGCACGTGGAGCCTGCCTAAGAGTCACTGTCTCCCTCTCCCACTGCCCCTCCCCTCACCACCCACGAAATACAAAATTATATAGTAAAAAACAAAAGATAAAATGATCTACTAAAATATTCAAATAATCCCTACAAAGGCAGGAAACAATAAACATAAAGAGAAGAAAAGGAAGAGATGTTGAGAAGCATAAAGGGGAAGAGGGAGAAGGGGAGAAGACAACTACCATGACCACTACCAGGAGCAGCACCTGAGGGATAAAATAGAAAATAAGTATTCAAATACTAAACCAGATTATGGAATTAATTTTAAAGTATCCAAGTATGTGTTATCTATAAGAAATTAATTTTAAACATATTATAACTAGGATAAAAGTAAGACAATACAGAATGTACCATGCAAAAAGTAAAGGTAATTAAGTTAAAATTGGTTTCGCTCTAAAACTACAGCTTAAAAATACATGAAACAAAAACTGATAAAATGGAATGGCTAACTGGACACATTCACATAGTTGGAGAATATATCTTCCCTTCTCAGTAATCAATATAACAGAAAACAAACAAGTATATATTTGAACTGAAAGAGATTATCATACACTGGCAGTGAATAATTCCATAGAGGAAATGAGAAAAAAAAAATCCCTTCACAATACCATCAAAAATAAGATATTAACAAATTTATCAAGGAGGTAAAACACTCATATTCTGAAAACTACAAAAAGTAACTGAAAGAAATTAAAGAAGAAATAATAAAGCAGAAACACATCCTATTATCATGAACTGGAAGATCCATTTATTTACTATGATAGTATTACCCAAAGCCATTTAATGATTCAATGAAAGTTCTATCAAAATCCCAGGGAAATCCCAAATAGAAATCCTAATCCCTATAGAATCTCATCCTAATCCATACAGAATCTCAAGGGACCCTGAAGAACCAAAATAATACAGAAAAAGAATGAAGTTGTAGGATTCATACTTTCTGATTTCAAAACCTACTACAAACAGTGCTGTACTGACATAAAGACAGACAAGTAGACCAATGGAATAGAATTGAGAAACCAGAAAAAAACCCTTACATATATGGCCAGATAATTTCTGGCAAGGGGGCCAAAACTATGCAATAGGCACCTGTAGTCTTTTCAACCAACTGTACTAGGAAAACAACATTCACGTGTAATAGAATGAAGTGGGACTTTCTCCTTACTCTATACAAAAACTATAACTCAAAATGAATTAAGGGCTTAAACACAGGAGTTAAAACTATAAAACTCATAGAAAAACATATTTGGGGCAGAGGAGGGGAATGAGAGAAGAGAGAAGTGGGCAGAAACTATATTTTAAGAAATAATGGACAAATATTCCCAAGTTGATAAAAAAAACAATGTATACATCAAAGCCTAACAAATGGCAACCAAGATAAACTCAAAGAGATCTACACTTAGATATATCATAAATTGTCAAAAGATAGAGGCAGAGAACAAGAGATTCATCACATACAAGGGATTTATAATATAATGTCTCATCAAAAATAATGGAGGCTGGGGCGCCTGGGTGGTTAAGTGACTGCCTTCGGCTCAGGTCATGATCCCGGAGACCCGGGATTGAGCCCCACATCTGGCTCCCTGCTCGGCGGGAAGCCTGCTTCTCCCTCTCTCACTCCCCTTGCTTGTGTTCCCTCTCTGGCTGTGTTTCTTTCCGTCAAATAAATAAAATCTTAAAAAAAAATAATAATAATGGAGGCTAAAATATAATGGGATGATATACTAGAAGTGCTGAAAGAAAAAAAGATTATAAACCATGAATTCTATTTTCAGGAAAAATACTCTATAAAATGAAGAATTTAAGACATACCCAGATAAACAAACACAATAGTCACTAACAGACATCTTATAATAAATACTATGGAAGTCTATGCAGGGTGAAATGAAGACAGTCAACAGTCCCTTGAATCCACATGGAGAAATAAAGACACTGGTAAATATAACTACATCGTCAAATACAAAATGCGGTATAAATATATTTTGTGTTAATAATATTCCCCCATCTCATTTAAACAATACTGCATAAAGCAAAAATTAAAAATCTTTAATGGGCATACAATGCATAAACATGTAATTTATATGACAATAAAAGAGCAAAGGACAGGGAATGAAGCTATACAGAAGCAATGTTCTTGTATGATATTGAATTAAATTGGTATTAATCCAAAATAGATTGATAAAAGTTGTAAATGTGTCAATAATATATTGATACTAATCCCTAGGGTAATCAATAAGAAAACAGCTCAAAAATATGTAGTAAGTGAAACAGACGGATATTTAAATGACCAACTAGAAAATACATATTTAACAGAAAAGAAAGCAGTATGGAAGAATAGAGGATAAAAAGATAATAATCATACAAAAAGAAAATAACAAAATGACACAAAAAGTCCAACTTGTCAAGAATTAACATAAATGTAAAAGGATTAAACAAACCAATTAAAAGGCAAAGAATTGATTTTTTTTAAAAGCATAATCCAATGAAACAGAACAGAACGCCCTAAAGTAAATACAATGATTTGCAGTCAACTGATCTTCAACAAGGGTGCCAAGAACACAATTGGTAAAATATACTCTCTTCAGTAAACGATACTGAGATAACTAGATATCCCCCTGCATAAGAATGAAATTGAACCCTTTATCTATTATGGCCATTAAATTTCTACTTAAAAACAGTTCTTCCAAAAAAGAACATTTTGGGCCAGATAATTTCACTAGTGAAACTGTCAGTCAAAAAGAAAAAAATAGGGGCGCCTGGGTGGCTCAGTTGGTTAAGCAACTGCCTTAGGCTCAGGTCATGATCCCGGAGACGCGGGATGGAGTCCCGCATCAGGCTCCCTGCTCGGCGGGAAGCCTGCTTCTCCCTCTCTCACTCCCCCTGCTTGTGTTCCCCCTCTGGCTGTGTTTCTCTCTGTCAAATAAATAAATAAAATCTTTAAAAAAAAAGAAAAAAATACCAATTCTATACAGTCTCTTCCAGAAAATAGAAGAGGAAGGAATACTTCACAACTCATTTTATGAGTCCATAATTATCCTGATACTAAAACAAGGCAAAGACATTGTAAGAAAAGTAAAATTCCAGCATCATTTGTGAACACACAAAAATCACCAGAAATACATTACCAGTGAAGGTGTATGGATAGCAAGCAATCACAACTGAAGTTCAGTACCACTAGCAATTAGGGAAAATATAAATTAAAAACTACAAAGAGAAACCCCTACATATCTATTAGGCATCCTAAAACCACCATCATCCTCATCCTTATCCACATCAGCATCATCAACATCTAAATACCTGGAATACCAAGTATTAGGAATGCTGTGGAGCACGTGGAATTCTCACACATCAATGGTGAGAATAGGAAATAGTAAAGTCAGTCTGGATAACAATAGTTTCTCATAAAGCTAAACATAAACTTACCTGGAAATAGGGTCAAAACTACAGTGAAGCAAGAAAATATGTATTTAGCAGAAATGAACGCAGTATGAAAAAATGGAGGATAAACTGATAATAATCACACAAAAAACAAATAGCAAAATGACACGTGAAGTCCAACTTATGTGTCACCCCAAGAACAAAATTTAAGGGCGTGTCAAAAAAAACAATCAAATTAAATGTTATTTCAGGGCATCTGGGTGGCTTAGTCGGTTGGGCATGTGCCTTCAGCTCAGGTCAGGGTGCTGGGATCAAGCCCCACTCTGGCTTCCTGCTTGGTGGTAAGCCTGTGTCTCCCTCTTCCTCTACCCAGCCACCGACTTGTGTGCTCACATGAGGACCCTCTCTTTATCAAATAAATAAATCTTAAAAAAAAACAAAAGCAGAAAAAAATCAAATGTTATTTCTGATGTGTTTAAAACATAGAGGAAACCTGGAAAGTCTGGGTAGGCTAGTACTGTGGACAGCATTTATAACTAGAACACTGCCCTGCATAAGCAACATGAAAACTCTGAATGCTTTGATAAGAGAAGTGACATGTTGTAGCAAAGTCTAAGGGAGATTAGTTTTATGGCACTTTGTAAGGTGGATTGGAAGTGAGACTAATGAAGAGCTAATAGCATTAGCTCAAACATGAACAGAAAAGCAACCAAGCAAAAATGAGAGTGTGAATGAAATATTTTTTAAAAAAAGGAAGAAGAAAATGGTTTCAACACTGGATCAAGTAAAAAAAAAATTTATATATATATATATATATGTGTGTGCATATATATAATTTATTGTGACCTATTTTCAACTGTTCTTTGTTAATGTCAAAGTGAACAGCAACGTGTTTCTAACATTTGTTCTGAGGATTACAATGATTATTGATGAGGCCAGTTGAAAACATTTCCCAAAGCCTGAAAAACTGTTTTGAGGGCATTAAATGTATTTATATTTTTTTAAAGAATCTAGTAACTCATAGTATTTGCAGTTAATTGGCAGAAAATAGTTTAATGAATCATATTATAACATAACCAAAATGGTCAGCTGAGAACTTTGCTAGCAAAGATGAAAAGTCCAATTGCCTTGGTAAATGGACATTTTAATGGTCATGAATGTTGGCCTAAGTGCATAGAATGCATTCATACACACACAGTGCTTTTATGCAGTTCATTTCATTGGTAGGTATAGGGACCATCCTGAACCACCACAAAGCTGACAGGCAAGTTGTCAAAACATTCTACTGGGACTTGTAAAATGAGGAAAATCTGTAAGTTAGGTCCTGCCTTTCCTAATTTGTACTTCTTACGTCTTGTCAGGTACTAGTGAGAGAAGTATTTATATGACCTGGGGACATGAAACTCTCATTTCTCCACTCAGCAAAGTCCAGCAATCTTGTTGAGTAGACAATTAAACCTCATTATGGAAGAATCTAGTCTTGTCAAATAAAATCATAGCATTTTTCTAGCATGGGGTAAAGAAAAAATGATTAATACCAGCTTCTAGTTAGCATTTAAAATATAAAATAACAGGGAGCATTTGAATTCAAGTAAAGGGTACTTACAAAATATTGCATATGTGCAAATAAGAGGCTTAAATGTCATCATGTAGCATCTCCTATCACAAGTGCAATAAAGATGGTTACAGTAGAGCTGGAAAATAAGATAGAAAGTGAAATTCATGTGTCACCCAGTCATCTCTACTTATCGTTTTCATAGGATAGAACCTTTAAATCTTAATGAGGAAAACAAATCCCACATATTAAAAACTAAAATGCATTGGGATGCCCATTGAAAACCAATAGAAACATTTTCCTAAACAATATTGAGTTATTTCCGTTTGCATCCAACTTCCTTTGGTCTTCACTTTGTAGGCACAATATTTTAATGAATATTAAATGTATAAATTCTGAGCATAACACCACTGCTGCTCAGGCTTATGGAGCAAATGAGGACCTAATACGATTTTCCTTCTTAAATCTTGTGTCACAGTGAGCATAAATTGCATTAGCAAAACTGAGCCATACACTTTTGCTTGATATACTACCTTCTCTGACATGTCAGCCTAAAGCCAAGTAATAGATGACTTAAAGAAACTGGGCCTCTTTCAATGTCAATGACAGCTTCCAATTGAAGCTCAGTAGTGGCCAGCATTATGGGAAACTTCCAGATCCTATCAGGCACTCTATCATTACTGTGACTTGAGACACTGAATAAAATGAGACATGTTTAAAAATGCTCATTAGGAAAACAAAGAGAATTATAGCATGCTAAAATAGTATCCAAAGTGAAAATGAAAGCCTTAATGTTTTGGCAAACTCACTGAGTTTTCTTTAAAAATGCAGGTGGTTATGGGGTGCTGGGTGGCTCAGTTGGTTCGGTGGCTGACTGTTGGTTTTGGCTCAGGTCAAGATCTCAGGATTCTGGAATCACGCTCAGCAGGAAGTCCACTTGAGGATTTCTCTCCCTTTCCCTCTGTCCTTTCCCCACTACTTGCAGGTGTGCAGACTCTCTCCTTCTCTAAATAAATCAATAAATAAAAAGTTAAAAATGCAGGTGATTATAAATTCAATTATAGAAATACAATTTATTTTTTAATATTTTATTTGACAGAGAGAGAGCGAGCGTGAGCATGAGCTGGGCGGAGAGGGCAGAAGCAGACTCCTTGCCAAGCAGGAGCTAGATACAGGGCTTGATCCCAGGACCCTGGAATCATTACCAGAGACTAAGGCAGAAACATAATTGACTGAGCCACCCAGGCACCCCTGCAGAAATACATTTTATACTAAAGTTTACGTTTTCCTTTTGAGGTGATCATTTTGGAGGGCATCTTAACTGGTCTCCACTTGTTTACTAAGAAGTGATAGCTGGTATCTAATGGACCCTGCAGATTTAACCAGCAGAGAATTTTTTATAAAGACAATAAGAGATTTGGAAGAATTGGGATAACAGGCATGATGCATGAGGGAGTTTTGTTCAAAATGGCTTGTTGTGAAATAGTCATTTTAACTTTGATTTGTTCATATAGAAAATGCATGTTTTCTGTGAAAACACTTACAAAAGCCTCATGACATTGTCTGAGAAAGATTTCCATTTTTTTAAATTAGATTACTAGTGTCCACAGACATGTTATAGCATGATACCCCATTATCATCACTTCAGTGTGTGATGGGTGTGGAGCATAGCCCACTGTAGAAGGGGCAAAGCATTTTTTATGTCAAATGGTAAATGTGGCAGTTATGTAAAAGGGAGAAAAATATACTTTACTGATCCCACCTATTGAACTGATGGTTTTCTGGAACATCTTTTCAGGGACAACATTCTTTCCCTAAGTTCACTTTCCTTTATGGTCTTTCACACACATACTACTGAGACACAGATCCCAAAATGGACAGTAATCTGTGATGCCAGAGCCTATGATAACCGGAAGCAGCAACAACCTATTTGGGCTCCAATGCATTCACTAAGAACATTCCCTGCTGATCTGCTATGGAAATTTACCCCCAAAAGTACTCTCACCAGACTGGGTTTTGTTTAAAATTAAGTGCTTTAGGGGCTGCCTGGTTGGCTCAGTTGGTAGAACATGCAACTCCTGATCTCATGGTTATGAATTCAAGCCTGAACCTCGGGGTAGAGACTGCTTAAAACTAAGGTATTTCAAAAGAAAAAAAAAAAAAAAAAAGACGTGTTTAAAGGGCTGCTGGTTCAGCCTAACCAGGTATTTAAGGTTTACCAAAATCTCTGATCACATCTTTTAAGAAACGTTGTAAAGGGGACAATTTGTGACCATCACTGTAGCTTGAGTCTTCTGAGTAAACTGCTAGTGAAACTAAAGATTGAAACTAGAATTTGAGATTAAAAATATAAAGATTGTATAATTTTGTGTTGTTCTGTCTGCGTCCTTGGACAACTTTCATAATTTTGTAATGTTTACTCATGTTTGTATCACAGATTTACATGATTAAGTAACATGTAACACATGTAACACAATGTTTGGTACATCATGAGTTCTCTAGATATGTTAGATTTCTTCCCTTTCTCATATCTATCCTAGTGCCATAAAGCAAAATAAGTCCAACTCTAAGTAAATGTGAAACCTAAGTTCTGAAATATGTAAATAAGTGCCATCTGTCTATCAGTAGATCAAATTATGGGTTTGACCTCAGTCCCAGGACACTGGCATTCCTGTTATGATCAGGGTGGTTTTGGCAAGTGAAGGACTTCTTGAGCAATGTTTTTACTTTTTTTTACCTTTCTAAAAAATGAGGTGGAGTTTGTTTTTTAATGAGGTAGATTTTACATCCACTGAAATAAGTTTCTTTATACCACTTCCCAGTCAATGACCACATTCATGGCAGCCTATATCCCACTTTCTATTACTAGGGGTTAGCATTGCCTGTTTTCCCACTTTACATAAATGGAATCATATAGTACGTATTCTCCTGTATCTGATTTTTTCACACAGCAGGAAATGTTTGAGATTCATTCATGTTTATCCACGTACCACTAGGTTGTTGCTTTTAATTAGAAACTGGTACTCAATTGTATAAATATACCCAAGTTGGTTTATCCATTCCTTTTCCTTTTAGCATTTTTCTGTTAACATTTCAGCTTGGAATGTACTAGTGATCATGTTGAGCAGATAAAAAGCTAAAGGGATCATTAAGATAGTCAGTATTTGAGAGTACATTCCAGGATACATGATCTATATGGGTCAATTCCACGCCACCATCTGTTTTTGTAAATAAAGTTTTATTGGAAGATAGCAAGCCCATTCACTTATAAATTGTTTATAGTTGCTTTCATGCTACCATGCCAGAGTTGAGAAGTTGTGACAAGGAACACATGCCTGACAAGTCTAAAATATTTCGATGCGACTCTTTGTAGAAAAAATTTGCTAATTCCTATTCTAAAATGATTATCAGAGGGGTGCCTGTGTGGCTCGGTCAGTTGGGCATCTGCCTTCAGCTTGGGTTGTAATCCCAGGGTCCTGGGATCAAGTCCAGAATTGGGCTCCCTGTTCCGTGGCGAACCTGCATCTCCCTCTGCCACCCATGCTTATGCTCTCTCTCTCTGTCAAATAAAAAAATCTTTTAAAAAAATAAAATAAAATGATTACCAGAATGACTAATGCTACATTAGCTCTACACCCAGTAAAAATGCCTTCACTGAGTTAAGTTGTAATATTAGGACTTTGATTTTTATTTAATTAAATATAAAATGGCAAGAGGCCATAGAAATAATATTTCTCCATCTTTTATTTTTTTAGAAAGCAATAAGTTTAGATCACACTTTCCTTTACCAAACTAAAAAGGATAGAATGCGTAGTATATCCCTTTCTACCTTGCCATCCAGGAAGAGTTGAATTTAATATTCTGTGCTAAAGTTTTGTTGTAATCATTCTTATTTTTTCATACTTTTGAACAACTGCCTTTATATTTACTGGTGTTATTTATAAGTAGCACTTCTAGTGAAGCAAACCAAATACATTTGGAACAAGGAAAGATGGAAGACAATATGTACATATATGCATAAAACAAATTGTTAAACTACTTCAGACCATCAAACAACATTCATTGAAATTTATGATTCTCATGCATACAAACTGTCCTAAATTGGTTTTCAACTACTTAGCAAAAAGCTCTAAATCCCCAAAAATTTGAGTCAAAATGTGGGCATCGGCTCTGGCCATATTTAAGAATATTATCTCTTCCCCTTCTGGTTGTTCTGATATTTTTCATTACCATTAACACAGTAAGAAGCTAAATGTGAACGGATGCTAAAACTTAAAACCAGAAACCTAAGATGATCAAAGAAAAGATAAAATGGGGTGATGTTGATATTTGTAACTCATGTTGTTCTTGAAGATTCGTTTTATTATTACTTCCTAAATATTATTCTGGTATCATTTATTCATTAGACAGAAATATCCAAGGCCATTTTAAGGACAGTCATGACCATATTAGTAGATATTTGTTAGTGACACTCAAAATACAGTCGACAATTTTAATTGACAGGAAAGAAAAATTCTTGGCCACCAATACTGTCATTTCTCGAGGAAGAGTAGAACAGTTGCACAGGTGAGAATGCATTCCCCTCTAAAGAGCAGGTGGCCAGGAGGGATCACATATCCCTGGGCCTGGGGGACAAAGCTTCCAAAAATGCTTCTATAATTGGAGGAAGGAGTTTCTGGGTAGAATGGATGTATACATTCATGTTAATTTTATACTAGAAGAAAAGGCCACATGCTTCCCTGGATCTTTTCATGAGATCTAAGGTGACAGAGAAGCTTAGCAATGGAGGGCAGATTGCAACATCCTGGGGCACTGCATAGGAAAGGCAAAGGGAAACTCCTTAAGTATTCCCCTTAACAGGCAGTCCCATAGTCATATTGTGTGCGGTGATTAAATGTTCACGGTGTATCAATGGCCACATTAAATTAGCACTGTTAATTTAAATGTTTTGGTTTGATTGTCCTGTTATTATGTAATTTATATTGATGACTTCATTTTTATAGCTGCATTCAAGATGTATGCTACAGATATGTTTTTTCATACATTTGGTTTAAACCTATTGACGTAATTGCCTAGTAAAAATCATTGAAGCCCACAGAGTGAGACCAAAATAACTTTGGTCCTTTCCTTAAATTGTCTGAACAATGACCACATTGGAGAAGCATGACTTTAAAAAAGTAACAAATGCTGTTAAGGTGGTCCCCTTGACCATAGAAGTAAAAATTGCCCTGTCAAAATAAGCCCGAATATACAAAACAAATCAACACAGACATCTTTCCCCTCACTATCCGTTTGGCAAAAAAATCAATGTTTGACCTCTCACCTTCCTGCAACACTACGAAGAACCACACGATGTCCTCCATCCCTTTGATCAAACAATCCTCCTTCTAAAAATCTACCAAATCCACCTCCCTATGCACAAGTAGACAAGCTTTCAGCTAGATAAATGATTCTCAAAGAGTGAGAGGGAATGTTTTTGCCTTCTTCCCCTAGGGGATATTTGGCAAAAGAGGGAGATTGTCACTCAACAACAACAACAAAAAATGAGTTGTTCCAAATAGTGTAGAAGCTCTATACAGATCAGATGTTTAATTTAGGTGATAAACTGTGCTACTTTCCATAGCTCCTACCTTCTCTTTTGCGTTCATATTTTTTTTTTAAGATTTTATTTATTTGACAGAGAGAAACACAGTAAAAGGGGGAACACAAGCAGGGGGAAAGAGGGAGAAGCAGGCTTCTCGCCGGTTAGGTAACCCAATGCGGGGCTTGATCCCAGGACTCCAAGATCATGATCGAAGCCCATGACCTGAGCTGAAGGCAGCCGCTTAAGACCCAGCCACCCAGGTGCCCTGTTTTAATATTTTAAGGATATCTTTTTGTGATTCTGGTTGGCATTTATGGTTTAGATCTGTTTTGCTTTTTGTGTCATCCTTGCTCAGGGGTTACGTAATCTCTGTATCATTCCCATTTTAGTAAATGTGCTGCCGAATCTAGGGCAGATCTGTTTTGCTTTGATTCCTATATGATAGATAAACTTAGAAATATCTATTAAGTTAAAATATCTTAATAATTAGAGAACCTTAAGGAAAAAATCTCAGTGCCAGAAGAAAACAAGTGTAAACATTTATTTGCTGTCCCTTAGATTTTGTGTATCCCTGCACTGAAAATCTAACTTAGAGGTTTAAAACCAGCAAAGTACAATTAGATTTTCACCAGATAAACCAAACTCTACAAGGTACTTCTACCATTTCCTTCTGTGAAAATTGTGTCTCTGGAGCTAACTTTCCCCCTCCCTCTCCGTATAAAAATATTTTGAAATTGAGGAAAACCTCCACCAAAACAAACAAAAATACTCCAACTATTCCCTCATGTTCTTCTTCCCTCTCACTTTCATTGTATAATTTACAATGAAAATTTACTACCAGAGATGCTAATAATATATATAGTTGATATCTTCGAGTATTTCCACATAATCATTGAAGCCTTTATGGGAATGGCAGTGTCAAAATGAAAGTAAGAAATGAGAAACTAATTTTAGCTTCCAAAGCATTGAAACTCCTGTGCACATCTGTCTCTATAGTTATAATACTTCTGATTTTAAGAATCTCTGTTGGTAAAAATAGAGATGTAGGGGCGCCTGGGTGGCTCAGTTGGTTAAGCAACTGCCTTCAGCTCAGGTCATGATCCCAGAGACCCGGGATCGAGCCCCACATCAGGCTCCCTGCTCGGCGGGAAGCCTGCTTCTCCCTCTCTCACTCCCCCTGCTTGTGTTCCCTCTCTGGCTGTGTTTCTCTGTCAAATAAATAAAATCTTTAAAAAAAAAAAAAAATAGAGATGTAATTATCAGCTGGGAACAGACAGTCAGCCAAGTAATAATGATGTGAACAAATTTCCATGCTACATATATCCCCCTTGTCTAGAAATCAAATACATTGGATATAAGCCCCTAAGGGACAGGGACGCAATCATCATTGACAAAAATGATGATTAAAATAATCATGATTCTACATTTTGTTTAAAAGCAAGTCTGTTAGAGTCTTAGTATTTTATTAGAAAAATCATATTCCCAATTAAGAAAAAGCCTTTTGCCATGTTCTTAATTTAGACAGAATCTGTAGTCACTCTATGTGGACTGAGTTGTTAACAGCAAAGTCAGTGTATTATCTGGTTGTTGGATAAAATCACTTTTATGATAAATGTAGCTTGCAACTTTAAAAGAATGAATGCAGGCTTCTAAAACAAGCAATTTAAAAATTGAAAGTTACAAGTCAACAGTCCTTAGTACAACTGTAATAATCATTTTAATATTGAATAAACTTTCTATACTTTTTAAACGTTATAAAGACACTTCACAAATTTAGTATTCAGAATAAGTATCTACTGAACTTTAATTACATATGAACAGGTATGTAACTACTCATTTCTGTTGTTTTTTCTATCTACAATATATAATGGTTAGCACAGGCTAGTCTTCTCAGAAAACTTCCTATTTTCACTTGTCCCCCATACTGAGAAAATATTCATGGACCACTATGACCTGTAGATTTCAAGTCAGTTAAACTTTCTACCTGTTGCTAAATTCATGGAGGTGGGGGAAATAAAATTCTCTCCAAGGCCAGTATCTAAACATACTCTAAAAAGAACATTTTTCAGGGCGCCTGGGTGGCTCAGTTGGTTAAGCGACTGCCTTCGGCTCAGGTCATGATCCCAGAGACCGGGATCGAGTCCCACGTCTGGCTCCCTGCTCAGCGGGGAAGCCTGCTTCTCCCTCTCTCACTCTCCCTGTTTGTGTTCCCTCTCTGGCTGTGTTTCTCTCTGTCAAATAAATAAAAATCTTAAAAAAAAAAAAAAAAAAGAACATTTTTCAGGGCACCTGTGTGGCTCAGTTGTTAAGCATCTGCCTTCGTCTCAGGTCATGTTCCCGGGGTCCTGGGATCGAGCCCTGCATTGGGCTCCCTGCTCAGCGGGAAGCCTGTTTCTCCCTCTCTCACTCGCCCTGCTTGTGTTCCCTCTCTAGCTGTGTTTCTCTCTGTCAAATAAATAAATAAAATCTTTAAAAAACCCCACACACACAGCAAAAAAAAAAAAAAACATTTTGTGGGTGCCTGGGTGGTGCAGTCAGTTAAGCCTCGGACTCTTGGTTTCAGCTCAGGTTGTGATCTCACAGTCATGGGATCAAGCCCCACGTCAGGCTCACGTAGAGTGTGGGGTCTGCTTGAGATTCTCGCTGTCTTCCCTCTGTCCCTCCCCAAACCGTGGGCATGCTCTCTCTATAAAATAAATAAATATTTTTTTAAAAAGAAGAAGAAGAAGAAGGAGGAGGAGGAGGAGGAGGAGGAGGAGTAGGAGGAGGAGGAGGAGGGGGAGATGAACATGTTTCTGGTTTGCCTGGGTGGCTAAGTCAGTTAAGGATCTCATTCTTGATTTCTGCTCAGGTCATCATCTCACGGTTATGAGATGAGCCCCAGGTTGAGCTCTGCACTCAGCAAGGAGTCTGACCCTCTTCCTTAAATAAATAAATAAACAAAAAAACAAACAAACAAATAAATAAAGTCTTTTAAAAGAACATTTTTTTCACATGGTTTATATTTACATCTTCATTTCTTTATTCATTCAGCAAATACTAATTCTATGCTTTGTCCTCATTGAGCTTATGATTAATAGAATAGGACTGATAATAAACTGCCAATGACACAATTAGTTTTACAATTATTACAATGATAACTGCTACCATGAATAAGTAAAGAAGGCAAGGAGAGGGGTGCCTGGGTGGCTCAGTTGGTTAAACGACTATCTTTGCCTCAGGTCATAATCCCAGAGTCCTGGGATCGAGCCCTGCATTGGGCTCCCTGCCCAGCAAGAAGCCTGCTTCTCCTTCTCTCATTCCCCCTGCTTGTGTTCCCTCCCTAGCTGTGTTTCGCTCTGTCAAATAAATAAATAAAATCTTTAAAAAAAAAAAAAAAGGAATGAAGGGAGCAAAACAGGCAAGACCATACTGGGTATGGTGAGGATTGGGGATAATAATTGGAGCTCACTGGACGTTTTTATGTATTTATGGAAGTAATGTGCTCTTTTAATGTTAAAGTGAGCAAAAGGGGTTAGGAGAGAAGTCAATAAAATTTCCCCAGTAGTTCAAGGCAAGTAGTAGCTTGCAAGAGGGTGAGAGGATGATAAAAGATTAAGATCAAGAAATGCCCTGCTGGGCTGCTGGGGCGCCTGGGTGGCTCAGTTGGTTAAGCGACTGCCTTCGGCTCAGGTCATGATCCCGGAGACCCGGGATCGAGTCCCACATCGGGCTCCCTGCTCGGTGGGAAGCCTGCTTCTCCCTCTCTCACTCCCCCTGCTTGTGTTCTCCCTCTGGCTGTGTTTCTCTCTCTGTCAAATAAATAAAATCTTTAAAAAAAAATGCCCTGCTATGTATAAAGTGAGAGATACATGAGAACTCCTGACTGCTAGAATCACAAGCTTATTGCTTCTGTCCTATATTCATACTTAACATATATACAAAATATTTAATCAAAGGGGTTTTAGAGAATTGCACCACACACACACACACACACACACACACACACACACACACACACACAGTGTCATACTACAGCTAATAATCATCATTTGGAAGTGCCAAGAGTCATACTGAACAAAAGCAACATGTCATCCATCTAGGTAGTGTCCCTCTGTAATTACTATTCAATCTAATGTCTCTACCATAGTGAGATCATATTCAATCTAATGTCTCTACCATTCTCTACCAAAATATCAAGTAGCAGGAGCTATGTTGGCCAAGGGTGCCAGTTATTTGGGTGAATTTTCTCGGGACAATGATTGAGTTTTAATCAATATCAGAATCAAATCAGATATTTTTAAAAATGGAATATTTGATTAAATATGATAAATAATTTAAAACTATTGTAACACATTTATTTACAAAATCAATAACCATTTTAATCTTAAATACAATTTATGGCAAACTCAACAAAATATCTCTGTGATGGAGAAATGAATATCAAAGTATAATGGAAATTGTTAGCCATGTTATTTATTTTCTGTATTTTCCTGGGCTGTAATAATAAGCACGTACATTTGTTTCACAAAAGGACAAAACAAGCATATAAGAAATGAAGGTAATTACTGAAGACAAAATTGAAATAGGCTAGATTACAAGGTATTCAAAGAAAATAGAGAATGATGGATAAATTACCAGGAGCTATTTTCTTTGAACATATAATTAAGAAATGCCATCCACATGCTCTTATTATTTTTATAAAAGTGCATCTTTTGGAAGGGATATTTCATTTACATGTTTTTACTTCACTTTCATAAGGTCATTTCAAAGACCAGACATTTTGATTAATGTAAAAAATAACTGCATTTTCATCTGCTACGGCTGAAGAATAGTAAGCAACAAAATGGAAAATGGCCACACACCTGACGCTCTTACATGTTTTCTTTTGAGAAAAGATAGCAGAAATGAAAGATAAAGGAACTTCTTGAAACACAAATATTTTATCTGACCTTTTAGCAATTACATCCAATTTCAGACTCTATCTACAATTTAGGGATCATATTTTTAAATTTTCTCTTCATAAAATATTCTTTTGTGTAATACTGAAAAACCTCACTCAAAAATGGAAGATGGGTACATCAGTACAGTGCTATCACAGAATACCCACCTAGAACTTTAAATGATAATGAAGGTAAGATCTAACACAGGACACAGGACACTCACTGAGAACCACGCAATTTCTTCACTTTCTAAGAATTCCACAACTATCTGCATGTTGAATCATCAAAAATAACCTGGGTAACAGGTACTGTTATCATCTCCACATTACAGATGAGGAATCTGAGGTTTATTGTGAGGAAATTTTTGCAAGGTCCACAAAGACCAATGGAAGAACAAACACTGACCGACTCCACACTTCACAGCCTAAGATATCATGCCTGTCGTATGGCATAATTGCTAAGAATGTACTATCGAATCATAATCTGGAAGTGTGCAGGGCATGAAGCTATACAAATGTGCCAGGAGTCTTCGAAGCAAAAGGGGTAACTTGGAATAGCAAATAAATGACAAACACAGGGAACAATTTTAAAGAAGACTGTATCAATAATGGATTTTGAAAATATAACCTGTACAAGAGTGTGCTGGTCCTTAGGGTCAGAGATCAGAGGAGGAGAAGGCAGCAACGGAGATGGAGAACAGACACCCAGTGAGATAATAAATTGAGAAATCTAAACCAAGAGCACAAGGAACTTCAACCAGTCAAATGGTAAATTCTGCTGATGGGTTGATTGAGTTCAGAGCACAAATCTGACCACTGGATTAAAGACATAGAAGACAAAGTTGGTGGTCTAGTCAAAGAGGGTCCTACTGAAGTGAGGAGGACAGAAGCCTTAATGAAGTGAACTGACCAGAGAAAATGAAGTGAGGAAAAGCAGAACAAAGTGTCTACCTGAAACCAAGGTGAGGTCTTGGGAGAACCAATGACAGACTTTTCAGGGTTTTTTTTACTTAAAAACAGAATCGTACAGGAGAGTTTACATGTAACATATGAACCAAACACAGCAAGCTGACTGGCCTTGCACGAAATGAGACCAGCTGGACACATAAAGCAGCAAATCAGACACAGAAGAGACTGGTCAAAGAACAATGCTCTTGAACTACAGGAAACATCCCACAAAGAAAAGTCACTAAACTAATCCCCAGAGAGGCACAAAGAACATGTGGACCAAGAGTTATTTAGCAAGAAGAAACACAAGAATAGGAGAACTTCCACCTTCAGAGAATTATCTGTAATCACCCAGAAGTGACATGGTGAAACAAAGTCTAAATATTTATGGAGAATAATTTCCTGGTAGGACAATACCAACGGACTTAAATAGAACAATTCATAAATAAAACATGTTGGATAGATGTTCATTGAACCTCTTAACAATAGTCTTCTGTTTTGTTCATTTTGGCACCTGACATGAAACATGGTATCTGACAGCAAAAGTGCTCACTTAATTGTTATTCAACGATAAAGTATTAAAATGATCAATCCTGGTTAATGCAAGGAAGTCACGCATGTGAAGAGTGGAGATGGAGATAGAGCGGACCGCTCTTGACATTTTCATTTTTTTTCTAAGATTTTATTTATTTGACAGAGAGAAACACAGCTAGAGAGGGAACACAAGCAGGGGGAGTGAGAGAGGGAGAAGCAGGCCCGCTGAGCAGGAAGCCCAATGCGGGGCTCGATCCCGGGTCTCCTGGATCATGACCTGAGCCGAAGGCAGTCGCCCAACCAACTGAGCCACCCAGGCGCCCCGGCATTTTCATTTAATGAGGCTCAATAGTTTTATTGGGCGAGTGGAAAGAAGATGAAAATAAATGGGGGCTGATAAGAAGAGAGTGGTGAGAATTCCTACCTCCTATGAATTATGTTTACTTAGAGGGGCCTATTCACTTACAAGGTAAAGTGTGGGAGGAAAAAAAGAACTCCAGCTTCAACCTGCCTCCTCCAGCGTGACTTGCGGTCCTAGGAAAAGCAACAGATTGAATCAGTGAATTTGGGTGAATAGAACATGAGAAGATCAGCAGACCCTTCTCTTTCTGTACCCAAAATTTGAATCTAGGAATCCATCCCTTCTCCTTCTCCTTCATGTGTATGTTCTTTTTCTCTGCAGGCAGTCTACTACTGGCCAACTTTATGTGAATACATTCAATTTGGGGAAGGTAGCAATCAGCCCCATGTGTCCAAAATTCCAATCCATGTTCCAGTTCATCTTTACTAATAATTAGCTGAAATTTTAAGCTATCTGCCTTACTTCTACAGCTACTTCTCAGTTAATTATGAACTCAAATTAGAGTATAATTAATATTCCCTCCTAACGCCCCATCACAGTTCAAGTCATAGAGTGAAGTACTTTAATTTCTACCATATGGGATTTAAGAGACAATAGGAAAGACAAAATGGCAGGGACAGCATGACTCTTTAAACACTAACTTAATGTGCTGGGTAAACTGTATTTAAATTTTACTCAAGGAGGAAAATAGCTGGTTTCCTTCTTTATATACTGAAGAGTCAAATCTATTCATGGTCCTAGTCAGATTTGCCCCTTAATAAAGAGATAGGGTAGGGGTGCCAGGGTGGCTCAGAGGGTTAAGCCTCTGCCTTCGGCTCAGGTCAGGATCTCAGGGTCTTGGGATCGAGCCCCAAGTTGGGCTCCCAGCTCAAAAAGGAGTTGCTTCTCGCTCTCGCTCTGCCACTCTGCCCCGCTCATACACCCATGCTCTTTCAAATAAACAAAAAAAATCTGGAAAAAAAAAAAAAAAAAAAAAGACATGTTTCACAGCACCTAAGTGGCACAGTTGGTTGGGCATCTGACTCTTGCTTTTGGCTTGGGTCCTGATCTCAGGGTCCTGAGACCCAACCCCATGTGGGGCTCTATGACAAGAACAGACCCTGCTTAAGGTTCTCTCTCCCTCTGTCCTTTCCCCTCTCCTCCTCTTCATTTTTCTCTTGAAAATAAATAAATCTTAAAAAAAAAAGACAAGCTTCAAGAGAACAAAAAGAACATTCAGAAATTAAAGTGTCTTTAGCCAAAAAATGAGCTTGTTAAATTTGATAGCACTAAGCAAAGAGAAAAGTATGTCAGAGGGAAGGATGGGTGAAGATAAGCCTGCTACCTTTTCCATATAGCTATTTTGAACACCAAGTATTTTTCATTATGAAAAGAAAGCAGTTTAATTAAAATCATATCAAATATTGTATTTTCAAGAATATTTTGAGAGAGTTTATTATCCTAATAGTCCTTCCATATTTTCCAAAATGTGTTGGTAGTTTCTTAAGACATCTTGCTCATCTAGGAGAAAACTGTTTTTAGGTAATAACTTTTAAATTTTTTTCTGTTTTATTGAGATATAATTGACATACAGTGCTATATAAACTTCAGGTGTATAGCACAGTACCTTTATTTACATATATTGGGAAATGATTCCCATAGTAAGTTGTTAGTATCTACCACCTCATGCAGTTTCAAAAAGTACATTTTTTTTCCTGTAATAAAAACTTTTAGAATCTACCCTTGTCGCAAGTTTCAGATATTTTAGGTAGTAACATTTGATCAGTTCCTATTATCAGATTTATGATTTCTTTAGTTTGCAAACTGACAAGTATACAAAGCACTAAAGTAGTCGAACCATATTACAGTAATTCCTATATACGAACATTTCATTCTATCTTCCCTTATATGTAGAATCATTTTCCTTCATTAGGATAGGTTTCCAATAGAAATAAAGCTTTGAAACCTTACTCCCAGTTAAGGTTCTACAGTGAAATTTAATCAGCCATTAAACTTCACTTAAGTGTGGCAGAAAGACACAAAATAATCTTTTCATATAGGAATAGCCATTCCTGAAGTAGCATAAATATCATTTGCCTACTTTTTAAAAATTTGGTCCATTTTAATCAAGAAATACTTAAGACATGTATTTGAGCCCTGAAACTTCTAAGTGTTACACACTGGAACTCTGAGGCTAATCTACTCTATTATCTGCTTCCCTTATTTGCCTATTAGTCAGTTTTTATATTAGTTGAAGAAAGGAAGGATTATAGGATTTCATTTATTAAACACTGAATTTCCAGGGGTACATGGGTGGCTCAGTCCATTAAGCATCTGATTTTTAGTTTCACCTTGTGTCATTATCTTGGGGTTGTGGGTTCAAGCCTCTCCTTGGGCTCTGTGCTCAGTGGGGTGCCTTATTCAGAATTCTCTCCCTTTCCCTCTACCTGCTCCTCCTTGCAAGTGAGCTCTCTCAAATAAATACAAGTTTTTTAAAAAACTGAATTTCCAGGGGCACCTGGGTGGCTCAGTCAGTTGAGCGTCTCCCTTTGGCTCAGGCCATGAACCCAGGGTCCTGGGATGGAGCATAGCATCAGATTTCCTGCTCTGTGAGGAGCCTGCTTATCCCTCTCCCTCTGCCTGCTGCTCGCCCTACTTGTGCAATCTCTCTCTCTCTTTCTGTCTCAAATAAATGATACCTAAAAAAATTTAAAAATAATAAAAATAATTTCTAAAATTACTCTGATTATTTTACTAAAGGAAATTCTGGTTCCAGGTTAGAATATTTCCAAGATAAATGGGATTGGTTTCCATCTGTTCAATTTTATTTTGAAGAAATAATTCCATAAAGATTCACTGGGAATGTTGCCAATAGAATAGTCCACACTTGCCAGTTTTATTTATAAATTTAAGACCTATGTGATTCATTTGCAATTATAAAATTAAAAATTTACTCAGATAAAAGGAAATAGCAACTATTAAAAATACCATTATTAAAATTTAATTGTATGATTTAATACTGTCTCCTTTGTTTTGCCGAATGAGCTACTTACATCTAGATGGTAAATTAAAAGAATGCAATTTCTCTAAGAAAGCAAACTTTTTCTATATTTCCTACGAACCTGTGGAATTTAGTTGGATATATGGGAAGGAAATTATTCTGGCAATTTTTTTCTTTTATTAAGAAATATTTAGGGAAGAGCTGAGATGGCAGAGTAGTAGGGGCACATTATGCTTGCCTTATCCCTAGTACACAGCTATATAATTATCAAATCATTCTGAACAGCTAGGAAATCAATCTGAGGAATGAGAGAACAAACTGCACACAACTAGAGGGAGAAAAGAGGCCACAACATGTAAGGTAGGAGATATGGTGATGTGATCTGGAGAACTGCAGGTTCTGCTGAGGGGAGGGAGGCCCAAATAGGTATAGAGGGGAAAGAGAGAGAAATCGGGGTAGGGGTGTGTGTGTGTGTGTGTGTAAAGCAACACACAGAGAATGGCAGAGGAAAAAAACCTCCCCACAAACACTGACTGGTAAAACAAGAGAGGCTGATCATGGGAAGAAATGTTTAATGGTTCCCAATCTGTTCCATGTATATTCTCAAGGCTACTTTATAAGAAACAGCACCCACTGAAACTTCTGTGTCCTGTGAAACATTTTAGTCACAAAGGAAATGAGATTATCAGTCCTAGTCTATTACAATGGAGCTCAGAGATTTTTAGTCTCAGTAGGGGATTTCCCATACTGCCTAGGCTCTATCCTAAGGCCTAGAGGCAGCATTCTTTGCCTTGGGAGAGAGATGGTATATATATGAATAAAATGGCTTCCTACACCATGGTGTTACCAGGGACAGAAAGGTCCTTCTTCTCTTTCCTTCTTTCCTTCCTTCCTTTCTTTTTTTGTTCTTATATTTTCTATTTATCTATTTGATAGAGGAAGAATACAGAGGGAGAGTAAGAAGCAGACTTCCCACTGGGCAGAGAGCCCCACATGGGGCATGATCCCAGGATCCTGAGATCATGACCCAAGCTGAAGGCAGCCACTCAAATGAGAGATCCACCCAGGCATCCCTAGAAAACTATTTCATGTATAATTGGTCCTCAGTAAGTACTTTTGGATGGATGTATGAATAGATGAATAAAATTTATAAATCCAAAGTAAATAAAATATGGCAGAGACTGCTCATTGTCTTCCCAATATTTATTTTTTTTCCCTTTCTTAAACTTTTTTAGTTAGTAATAGAAAGTCCCGAAATTTTGTCTAGTCCTGGGTGATGAGATTACATTTCCCAGCTGTAGCTGCAGTTACACGTGTCCACGTGACTGAGTTCTGACCAACGAGATGCAAGTAGAAACGACAGGTACATCTTCAGGTCATGGTCTTAAAGGGAACAGCCTGCTCTAACTGCAGATGTGACTCCTCGTTTGACATGCACATGAAGACAACACGGGATGGTGGGGCAACAAGAGAAAAGGAACCTGGGTCCCTGGATGGTCTAAGGGACACAGGCACCACACTCCTTGGACGTACAAGTCCAGGCTTTCACGTGAAAGAGAAA